>JAGFNQ010005370.1:0-236440 GCA_024364735.1 Boesenbergia rotunda | reverse complement strand
TCAATGGTTGGAACCACACCAAGTTCGGAGACAAACTTCTTGATCCAGACTGCTTCCTTTGCTGCTTCCGAAGCTGCGATATATTCCGCTTCCGTGGTGGAATCCGCTACGGTGTCTTGTTTGGAACTTTTCCAACTTACTGCGCCTCCATTCAAAGTAAATACGTATCCAGACTGCGATTTGGAGTCATCCTTATCTGTCTGGAAACTGGCATCTGTATACCCACGTATTATCAAATCTCCTTCTCCATATATTAGAATACATCCTTAGTTCTTCTTAAGTACTTAAGGATTGTCTTAACAGCCGCCCAATGATCCATTCCTGGATCGACTGGTATCTGCTTGTGACGCTCAAAGCATACGATACATCGGGCCTAGTACATAACATAGCATACATGATAGATCCTATGCGGATGCATAGGGAATCTTATTCATGCTAATCCTCTCGTCTTCTGTGCGCGGACACATAGACTTCGAAAGGTTGATCCCATGCCTGATGGGAAGGTAACCTTTCTTGGATTCCGACATGCTAAACCTTTTTAGCACTCAGTCTATATATGTAGACTGCGAAAGACCAAGCAACCGTTTTGATCTATCTCTATAGATTCTAATCCCAAGGATATAGGTTGCTTCTCCCAGGTCTTTCATGGAGAAAGTTTTGGACAACCAAATTTTAACTGTCTGTAAAAATGATATATCGTTTCCTATAAGTAAGATGTCATCGACATATAATACTAGGAATACGACTGCACTCCCACTAACCTTCTTGTACACACAAGGTTCGTCAGGATTTTGTGAGAAATCAAACTTTTTGATTGTCTCATCAAAACGGATGTTCCAGCTCCTGGATGCTTGCTTCAGTCCATATATGGATCGTCGAAGCTTGCATACTTTGGTTTTATCAACCGATGTGAAACCTTCAGGTTGTATCATGTATACATCCTCAAGCAGGTTTCCATTAAGGAAAGCTGTTTTCACATCCATTTGTCATATCTCATAATCATAATGAGCTGCTATAGCTAGGAGCATCCGAATGGATTTAAGCATAGCTACTGGCGAATAGGTTTCGTCATAATCAATTCCTTGTTTCTGACGATATCCTTTTGCCACTAATCTAGCCTTAAAGGTAACAACATTACCTTCCATGTTGGTTTTCTTCTTGAAAACCCACTTGCACCCTATGGGTTTAATCCCTTCAGGTGGGTTAACCAAGTCTCATACTTGACTTTCGTACATGGAATCCATTTCCGACTTCATGGCCTCAAGCCATTTGTCCCTTCTGAACTTTTCAGAACATCTTCATAACTGATAGGTTCGTCATCACAATGAGCAACACGTCGTTCGATTCACTTACGAGAAATCCGTATCTCTCTGGAATGTTGCGTGTCCTATCAGACCTACGAAGAGGTGGTGTAGTTTTAGGTTCAACTGATAGCTCATCACTATGAATTATTGGTTGTGGGCCTAGACTAGGTGTCTCTGTAATGTCTATTGGAGTTTCTTGAACTTCATCAAGTCAATGCTACTCCCACTGTTTTCTTGTAAAAGAAATTCTTTTTCTAGAAATACAGCATGCCTTGAAACAAACACCTTTTGTTCCAAGGGATGATAGAATTGGTAACCCTTCGTTTCCTTAGGGTATCCAATAAATAGATATTTATCAGACTTAGCATCCAATTTGTCTGATATAATCCGCTTCACATAAGCAGGACAACCCCATATCTTAAGGTGAGTTAAGTGAGGTTTCTTACTATTCCATGTCTCATATGGAGTAGTAGAGACTACCTTGGTCGGGACTCTGTTTAGCAAGTAAATAGCTGTCTTAAGTGCATAACCCCAAAAGGATTTTGGAAGAGTTGCATGATTCATCATAGACCTAACCATGTCCATCAAGGTTCGGTTGCGCCTCTCAGATACACCATTATGCTGTGGTGTATATGGCGGAGTCCATTGGGACAGTATCCCATTGTCCCTAAGATAATCTTGAAACTCTTAACTTAAGTATTCACCACCCCGATCGGATCGAAGTATTTTAATACTTTTGCCAAGTTGTTTCTCTACTTCATTTCTGAATTCTTTGAATTTATCAAAAGCTTCAGATTTGTGTTTCATCAAGAACACATAACCGAATCGTGAGTGATCATCGATAAAGGTGATGAAGTAGTTATAGCCTCCTTGTGCTTGAGTTGACATTGGTCCGCATACATCGGTATGTATTAGACCAAGCAACTCTCCCACTGGATTACCTTTTCCGGGAAAGGGTAATTTGGTCATCTTGCCTTTTAAGCACGATTCGCATGTATCAAATGAACCGGGTTCAAATGCTTTCAAAATTCCACATCGGTGTAATTCGGTCATGCGTTTCTTACTTATATGGCCAAGACGACAGTGCCACGTGTAGGAGTCTATTCGATTATCTATTCGAGCACGTTTGTTGCTAACTTCGATATTGAAAACGTCACTGGATAAATCTAACGTGTAGATGTCATTGCACAAAGTTCCATTCCCATAAAGAACGCCATTTAAAGTTATGTAACAACAATTGTTACTGAAAGTTAAATGATAACCTTTTTCATTCAAACATGAAATAGATACAATGTTCTTTATTAATGAAGGAACAAAATAACAATTATCCAATTCTAAGACATGTCCAGTGGGGAGCTTTAGCAAATATGTTCCGATGGCAACAGCAGCAATCTTTGCTCCGTTTCCAACTCGCAAATTCGCTTCTCCTTTGACGAGTCTTCTTCTATTCCTTAACCCTTG
The DNA here is from genome assembly GCA_024364735.1 of Boesenbergia rotunda. Taxonomy (NCBI): domain Eukaryota; kingdom Viridiplantae; phylum Streptophyta; class Magnoliopsida; order Zingiberales; family Zingiberaceae; genus Boesenbergia; species Boesenbergia rotunda. Next base: position 233,675 of record JAGFNQ010005370.1, on the reverse strand, counting down.
TATGTCATTACATATATGTGAGATACACCCAGTATCAAGTACCCAAGTGTTTGAGGAAATAGAATGACATTCAATAACGAAGATACTTGAAGAGGATGGGGCATCGGATGCCTTCTCTTTCAAGGACTCAAGATAAACCTTGCAGTTTCTTCGCCCGTGGCCTTCTTTGCCACAGTGATGGTGAGTGCCTTTTGGGGTCTTTTCAGTCTTTTTGGCCTTTTTCTTCTTTCCCTTATTCTGTTCTTTGGCCTTCCTCTTAGAACCTTTCTTCGAGGAACCAACTAACAGTACCGTCTTTTGATCCTGCTTCACAGAAGGCTCTACAGTCTTCAGCAGGTTGAGCAACTCAGGAAACTGGTCTGGAGTTGCATTTTCAAGAGGACGGTTGGGAAGTTGATCTTCAAGGACATAAGCAAGCTTCTCTGCCTTGAGGACTATCCTCAGGTTTCGAAGCCAGTCCATGAAGTTTGGCCTAGTCAGTTTATTGGTGTCCAAAATGGAACGCAAGTTTAGGGAAGACATGATCGAGTGATTATCCTAGAAATACAAATTGAGCTTATGTGAGAAGAATGATTAAAGAATGTATCATTATACATAAATTAAAATCCTATTTATTTTTTCAAATTGAATAACCCTTTTTATCAATTCGGGAGATTGTAGGAACATCTCCAAATAGGTTGATATCCAACCATAGATAAGAACAACCATGGCTGTGGCCATCAAGTTCTTCTTAGCTATGAAGGTAGGTAATTATACCGATTACACATCACATATATGTAACTATCACATTATGCTATCAACTAATTGAATGTTTGCATAAAACATTGGGTTGTTAACTCATTAACAAGTATGTATCATTATACATAGCACCCAACTGCACCTCTCTTTACATCGACCTTGGCTGTGGCACAACAAATCGATGCTCCAAGCTTAAGGCTGACCCATTAATCAAGAAATAGTTTTAACATGGTTGGAGCTCATTCAACCGCTTAGTCAGGCTTGGATGTGTCCAACAACCAAAACTAATGATTGACCTCTGACTCGAACTATATTATTCATAAACTAATTCCATGGTTTGAACATGTTGAGGTTCAAGTCGGGCATGGATGTGTCCATCAACCCAAGCGAGAAACAAAACTCCGATTCTAACCATATTAATGGAAGGTGTTGGCCTTAATATTTTGTAAGGGGTTTTGGGTCTCATTCTTTTAAGCACATTCATGACATAAAATTATGTCATGACTAACGATTTCCTTAATAAAGTATGTATGTGACTTAATTTATCAAGTCTCATGAATTAAATTAGGAACCGGATTTCCTAATTATAATTTCATACTTTATTAAAGGAATTATTTTGGGAAACCATTTCCTAAATTGTCATAATTAATTTCGGACATAATATGTTCAAGACTTTGATTTCTCTAAATCAAATCTTATTAAATTAAGAGACAAATCCCTTAATTCAACTACATATTATTTTCACGAAATTCTTATTTAAGAAAACTCTATAGGAAACCATTTTCCTAATTAATTTTGGAGACAACAATATGTAAGAGCATCACCTCTTCAACATATTTTATTCATGGATTTAATTAATTACAACAAATCATTTTCTAAGGGTGGCTCCCCGAGGCTCAGATACCCAAAGAAAAGTAATGTGTTGTAAATCCAATTGGACGGCTCCCCGAGGCTCAATCCAAATCAAACATGACAATTTCAATTAAAATTGGGAAATTAAATTACAACAACTAACTCTAAATTGGACGGCTCCCCGAGGCTCAATCCAAAGTAAAGAATTTTGTTGTCAATTTAAAAACCAATTCAAATTTAATTGTCAATTAACTGTCCATGAATTTGTCTAGACTTTCTTAAAAGAAAGTGCCCAAAATTGCGAGATTTCGAAAATAGGTTTTCAGAATAATTGTAAGTTTCTGGTACAAAGAAAACTTACATATTTCCAAAAATTGGAAAATTTCTAAAATAGAAAATTTTCCAAAATTGGAAAGTTTCCAAAGATGGGAAGTTTTCACAATTATTATAAAATTTCAGAAACTAGAAAATTTCAAACGTTTGCGAAATTTCATGAGGATTTCCAAACTTTGAAATTCCTAAATCTAAAATTTATTATAATTTGAAAGTTTCCATAATTGAAATTTTTTTTCCGAAATTGAGATCATGACAATGTTTTCCACAAAACAATTATATGATTAAGTCGAACACTAACCGGCTCTGATACCACTGTTGGGACCGGGTGCATGTCGACAAGGATACGAGTTCGTAAAATTCAAAAATTTTTACGTGCAGCGGAAGAGTTTGCATAAAATAATTTCCTAAATTATTTTAACTTCGTATCTAGCATGCAACCCTATGGTGTGTTGACATAATCATACAATAATATTTTGCGAAAAGTAAACTAATTTACTTTTATACCTCGCGTATCTCGAAGGAAGGGACGAGATCCAACCGTAGCGTCCCTTGGAAGCTCCGTCTCTATTCGCGTCCACGCCGAGTTCTCTTCGGGATGACTTCGCAAAGTCACGAGTTTTGTGCCGACGAGAACTACTAGATTCTCGGAAGGCACAACTAGAAGAATAAGAGAAATAATGGAAAAACTAACCAACGAAGTAACGGAATCGTATTCCGGGAAGAGAGGAGTCGCTATCCGCTTCTTCTTCTTTGTGTTCGGGTTCTCCTTCTTCTTTAATGCTCACGGCACCACCTCCTTGGTTGTGGTTGGGCGCCGGCCCTAGAGGAGCTAGGGTGCGCCGGCCCTAAGGGAGGAAGAAGAGAAGGAGGAGAGGAGAGATTAAGAGAGAGAGAGAGAGAGAGAGAATTCTTAATCTCTTAATTGGAATAAAGGGCTAGCCTTTGGTTCCTTTATATAGTAGCAACTCCTTTGCTTAGTCTCCTTCTAAACCGAATTAACGGAATTAACGGAATTAGTTATAAGAAATTTATCTTATAAATTTTCTTAATGCTTATTCCGTTTAAGCCTAGTCTTATTATAAACAATTTATAATAAAACAAATTAGTTATCATAAGAGATTTATCCTATAAATTCTCTTATGAATTTTATTATAACTAACTTTATAATAATACTAATTAATTATCATAAGAAATTTATCCTATAAATTCTTATGAATTATTCCGTTTAAACCAAGTCTTTATTATAAACTAATTTATAATAAAACCAACTTTTCTTCTCTTTAAATTATGGAATAAATTTTTATAAGAAATTTATAAACTTTCTTATTATGAAAAAAATCAATTCATAATTGATTTTATAAAATTAAAATAAACCAATTCATGGATTATTTTAATCTTCCATAAAAGAATAAATTTCTATAAATTTTATTTATATAAATTTCTTTATACAAATTTATTTATCCATAATTTATAAAATAAATCACACTAGATTTATTTTATTAATTAAACCAATTAAATTGGTTTTTCTCCTCTTATTTGGTCGGCCACCAAAGAGGGTTTAACACCCTCTTTGGCCGGCCAAAACCAACCCAATAAGCCGCGAATTAAACTCATTTAATTCGCCCAAAAAGCCTTCAAAAGACTTAGCCATTTTTAGCTTCCATTGCGCCTCTGACTAACTCAGATTCGACTTGTTTCTCTTGATCGGAAAATCCAATTTTCAACTCGTTTTAAATCCCTCAGATTACTCGTAGTGCGTGTGACTAAATAGGCTTTCGATTTATGTTGGCCGTCTATAATTAACTCATTAATTATAGAACGATCATGAGTGGCACCTAGTAGTACATCATGATCCCCAATTAATCGAAAGATCAACGGTTTGACCTCAGAAGAAATTATTCTGAAACCCTTCAGCAGCTCTAATGAATCGTGCCCCATTCCCTTCACCACCTTATACCCACTTGGTTCAGGACACGGTCAATGGTGTCAGTCCCCACTAGGCTGACTACGTCACACCTAGCCCAAGTAATGTCTTTCTCGTCCTTTGGATTTCTAATTACTCTCATGTATTTAAGAGACTCGCACTCTTAACATGATATGCTCTGGCCAGAGGCTTTGAGTAACAATCCGACGATAGGCCTGGGTATACATCTCCTCGCAAGGAGTGGTGAATCCTTTGTAGGCTGTTCAAACATCTTCGGGCACTTTGGCTTATACCCGATCATCCTGGGTCCACACCTCCTTGGAGATGCTTGCTTAAGATGTCAAAGTATAAGTCTCCATGACCAAGATGACTTGAACACCGCAAGTCAAAGGAACATCGCACTTAAGCTACAGTAAGATCTTCATTGACATATCTATATGTAGATTCCCATATGAAGTCTTACAGCTAGTCACTCCAATGAACTAGTTCCCTTAACTAGCATCCATGTTTATCTCCGGACATCCCAATGTCACCAGCCAGTGAGAATCAGCTGATTAGAGAATAACCCATGCTAGTCTCAACAGAATTGATAATGTCCGTATTTATCAATTCATCGACTAGGGATATTTCCAACACTTCACATTTGCACATTTAGAGATAATCACTAGTTGCGATCCCATCACAAATTCTCTTATGCTGTGAATTGTATGGTGGACATTCAGTAGATGAGTTTAAGATCCCAATCAAATACATAACCATGTATACTCAAATAGTGAATTATCATTTATTGAAATAAATGTTTACAATCATAAGGCGATTGCCTTAGGACACTTCTCTCATATCACTAACACAGAGCGGCTGAGTAACTGACTGCCGAGCAGAGCGGCTGAGTCACTGAGTGCTGAGCAGAGCGGCTGAGAAGCTGAGGCATGTGAGCAATCACCTTTATAACTTGCTGAAGAACAAGTGTCTCAATGTTGCTCGGGAGACCTTAATGGAGCGTGGGCAGCCACGTCCGGTCTGCTGCGAGGTCGATGATTGTAGGGGAGCATGTCCATTTATAACTTGCAAAGGCAGGAGTCTGGACACCGTCTAGCTTACCCTGACCGAGCGTGGAATGCCACGCCAGATCGGGCCCGACCAAACGTGGAACGCCACGCCCGATCGGCGCCGAGTCCGGTGGGTGCGTGGGAGTATGCCCACTTATAACTTGCCTTAGCAAGAGTCTGGACACCGTCGAACTTACCCTGACCGAGCGTGGACTGCCACGCCCGACCGAGCCCAACCGAACGTGGAACGCCACGCCCGATCGGCGCCGAGTCCAGTGGGTGCGTGGGAGCATGCCCACTTATAACTTGCCTTAGCAAGAGTCTGGACACCGTCCGGCTTACCCTAACCGAGCGTGGATTGCCACGCCCGACCGGGCCCGACCGAACGTGGAACGCCACGCCCGATCGGCGCCGAGTCCGGCGGGTGCGTGGGAGCATGCCCACTTATAACTTGCAAGAGCAAGAGTCTGGACACCGTCTGACTTACCCTGACCGAGCGTGGACTGCCACGCCCGACCGGGCCCGACCGAACGTGGAACGCCACGCCCGATCGACGCCGAGTCCGGTGGGTGCGTGGGAGCATGCCCACTTATAACTTGCAAGAGCAAGAGTCTGGACACCGTCTGACTTACCCTGCCGAACGTGGAGCGCCACGCCCGACCGGGCCCGACCGAATATGGAGCGCCACGCTCGGCCGGCGCCGAGTCCGGTTGGTGTGTGGGGGCATGCCCACTTATAACCTGCAAGAGCTGCCTTTTAGATGCCTTGAGTTTCACTATCATGCCCACGTGATACAATTACAAGGGTCACTCAACTCAACTTTCCTCACAATACAATTTCAAGTGTGTTGTACTCCAAGGCCTTCTCAGCGTCTTTCCTTGGGCATCTTGCAAATGATAGGCTCCCGTCCCGAACTTCTCGATCACCAGGAAGAGTTCTCCCCATTGGGGGCTTCATCTTGCTCACCTCCCCGACCGGTTTAACTCTCTTCCATACACGGTCGCCGACCTAGAAACTCCAGGGTATGACCTATGGATTGTATCTTCGTTGCATCCTCTGCCGGTAAGCAGTCATTCAGATCGACGCCTGATCCCAAATCTCCTTAATCAGATCCAGCTCTAGACGCCTCATTGCCTGTCACAACTGCAGATTTGCCTTCTTCCTCTTCGATCAGCGAGGAACTCCGGCAACTCACGATCGCCGAGCCCGCGAAGGAGTAGGCTCCTTCACTGGCGGCGTCTCCAGTCATCGAGCAAGGGCTTGAGGGGTCCCGGTTAGTCAGACTTCGGCAGTGTCAGAAGGAAGTGCTTCGTTAGAGCTAATCATTTCCTAGTCGAGGTTGTCGACAATACTCTTTTCCACTATGATGTGAGCATATCGCCGGAATCAGTGTCCGACTGGTACTTATCCCTTCGAGTCAGAGGAGTTCAGGTTTCGTTGCCTCAAGAAGTCATTCAAGCCCTTGATATTGTTCTCAGGGAGTCTTCTTATGTCAGGTATACTTCAGTAGGACGTTCTTTTGAAGTCGGCAAACTCTCGCACAGACCCCTCTGGGAGTCTGTCGAACCAGCACTGAGCGGGACCTACCAGGGTGGTCAGGAACGCTCGGCACTTGATACTATCCGTGTATTGATGCAGCAAGGCTTCATTCTCAGGCTTCATCAGGTCTTCCTCTAGATCTGTAGCTCCTTCATATTCTGGAATGGACCAGAGCCGGAAATGCTTGGGAACTGGCTCTTGCAGAACTTGATTTGGGAAAGGGAATCCAGTGCGCTCGGCCAGAGCTTGGATAATCTGGGCCTTCCCTTTGTTAAGTCTTGCTTGGCTGGAAGGGACTTCTTGAGGATCGGACTGTCCCGCCCCCTCAGTCGGGCCAAAGAGCACTTGAGGGAAGTAGGGACTACTGCCCGGGTGAACTTCACCTTCTGTGCCAATGCGAGCTGCCGGCTCGGAAGGACCCTCCTGAGTCAGGCGAGCGACAGTCTTCTGCTCTGCTGCCAATTTTTGAGCTTTAGCGACTACCAGCAAATCAAGGTCTTCTTGTGAGAGTATCACGGTTACCCAATTGGAGTCACTCTTCTTCAGCTTTCGATCAGGCAGATTCCCACAGACGGCGCCAAATTTGATCCTGTCGACAAGCGAAGAATTGGTTTTCCTTCGGATGACGCGATCTAACCAAGCCGACTCGGTCTACTGTAGCTTTTGAGGTCGGACCGAAGTTGGGCTCTCAATACGGTGGAGTGGTTGCGAAATTGCAACGATCCCCTCTTTGGAGCCCCAAGGGGGGTTTATATAGGGGAGGGGAAGCTCTCTGCCTTGTCAGAGCTGTCATGTCTCATTAAGAAATGGTCAGTTGGCAGACTGAACTAATGGCAGCCTTAGTTGCTATGTGAGACTGTCACAGCCGCCTGACAGTCTGTCTAGGTTGTCCCCTCTGACCCCATTAATGTTGGCGGCTCATGTCAGGTCATGAGTATGTCAAGGATCCTCTTCTGACAATGGAGAGATTCGGATGACCTTTACTACTACTACGACCCTTCACTTACTCTAGGGTCGACCACTCTGGGTCGCCCACCCTGGGTCGGCCACCCTGCCAGTCGGGGTCGGCCACCCTGTCACTCGGGGTCAGCCAGTCGGGGTCGGCCACCCTGTCACTCTGATCGGCCACTCGGGGTCGGCCATTCTGCCAGTCGGGGTCGGCCACCCTGTCACTCGGGGTCGGCCACTCGGGGTCGGCCACTCTGTCAGTCGAGGTCGGCCACCCTGTCACTCTGGGTCGGCCACTCGGGGTCGGCCAGTCGGGGTCGGCCACCCTGCCGAGAGACCCCGCCTGGGAGGTCTATTACTTACCGAACACTCGTGAAGAGATATGGCAAAACGCTTCTGCTTTATTCCGACTAAACTTCCCCGACCGGTGATCCCCGACCGCTAAAGTTCTCGGGCGGGTATGTCTGCTCGGGTGCCACTGATTGGGCCCCGCATCAAGTTGCTTCGAATCTTGATCCTCTTAGCCGGATCGGTATCTAGCGCACTAATCCGATACTGAACCCGACCCACTTTGTCTGACGCAGAATCCGACCGGGCCCCTAATCAGCTCCAAAAACTTACCCGACCGGATCAATAATAAATACAAGAAATGAGGTTATTGCCCTTGCGACTATGGTATAGTGGAAGAGCGGCTAATGGTCATTGTAGGTATCTGTGGTTCGATCTCCAACTACGACATATTTTACAGGAATTTTTTCTCCAAATGGGGCGTGATCCCTGGGACATTAGACTTCTGGATCGCCCGCCGTAAGTACTTCCTAATTTACCCTGGCGATCGGTGGAAAACTTCCGTGGGGTCAAGCTGGGCCAGTCGCCCAAGGTTAAAAAAACCTTATTAATCTTAAGAAATGAGGTTACCATTTTTTTCAAAATATGAGGCAACACAATGAGCAAGAACAGGTTGTAAATAATAACATAAGATAAAATATAGAAGAGTTTATCATTATTTATTATTTATCTTAATTACTTTGAGTTTTTATATTCTTGTTAGTAAAATTATTTTATGGTGATATTATTTGACATAATTTGTTTGTAAAATTAAGTTACTAGTGGTGGCATTGATAGCGGAATTAGAAATGATGTTGGCGGCAGTGGTCATGGAAAAAAATTGGTAAGGTTAACCTGTTGGGATCTCCCAGCGACAAAACACAAAACGCAGTGAAAATAAGATCCCTCGAGCGATCCATGCGAAAGAAAACTCATACAAAAGTTTATCTATCTAATAGATCTATCTAAAGTGTATCCCTTTGGAGCGTGCCCTTACGTTTATCCCGCTCGTCCAAGTGCCGCCGGATCTCTTGCACGTTCAAGTGTCCGTGCCTCTATGTGTATCCACACAGACACGATCTCTCAACTTCGGGAAGAACTACCTTAGTTGTGCTAGCAACTTGAGGTAGTTCACAAAACCACCAAGAACCCCAAAGGGGTTTCGGCCAAGAGGGAGAAGAGGAAAAAGAGAGGAAGGGAAGAAGGAAAATCTCTCACATTCAAAATGACTAGACCCTCTTTTATACTCATCCCATGAATATGAAGAGATTTTTGTCTCTTTGGCTTCCCTTCATTAAAGCCAATAAAGAGCACATCTTTTCATGTGACTCTTTATTTTCTCTTCATTCAATGAAGAGAGACTTTTCACTTCCCTTAGTTAAACACTTTAATGAATTTCTCTTGCAATTCTGACCAGGGCCTCTCGGGCTCCCGACCAGATCTGTCGACCAAGTCTGCCGACCGAGTCCCCGAGCTCCCGACTTAGTCTCCCGAGTTCCCAACTCGAGCTCCCGACCTAGTCTCCCGAGTTCCCAACTCGAGCTCCCGAAGTGTCGTGTCCTTAGTGTATGACCCAATAGGTTCTCGTGACGTTGGCAACGTGTCTAAACTGCTTTATACACATAAGCAATGAGCGACATCTAGCAATGCATCATTGCTACTCAAGTAACAAGAAAGTCGAGATCCGACTGAACCTCCATGACTATGATAATGTATGACCTTGCCCTTCTATCCTTGATATCTAGATCGACCAATGAGGCATAGATCATGTCATCCTCGATCAATCTATGTGTTTCTTGATCCCCGAGTAGACTCACTCAAACAAATGAGCTCAATATCTCATATTGACTCATTTGAGCATGACCATGCGTTTTAGTAGTCCTACTCGATCAAGGGGCCCACAGATATCACTCCCGTCATATGGGAGGGATAGATCCAATCTACATCACTCACATCTCTCCGCATAATTCATTACATACCCAATGATCGCCTTTATAGTCCACCCTGTTACGGGTGACGTTTGATGATACCAAAGTATATAACTCCTTATGTAGGGAACCGTAGTGACTTCAGGTCAAAGGACAATTCATACTAATAGTCACATGAGAAAGTTTATGACACTCATATGACAATCTATGAAACTTTCTCATGGCAGGTCAATTCAGTACACATTCTCTAATGTATACCCATGTGTCAACTTGATATCATGCCTTTAGGGCTCCTACTTTCTCATGACGGCACAAGTATAAAGTTAGTATAATAACCAAATATGTCTTTATTAATGATAGAATATGATACAAAAAGTCTCTAGTCAATCATTACATAATTGACTTTAGGGCTTCTACTAACATAACCAACCTCTAATTGTAGCACAGGTAATTATTTTGAAATTTGTGTTTTCTAAATTAAATATTTGTTATAAGAATAAGCATGTAAAAATTAATAAGCTTGTATTATTATACAATCAAAAATGAAGGATGTGAGTCATTAAGATATTAGTGATAATACTACGTGTAAGCAATTTCATTAGTACGTTAATGGAGTTGTTGCAGAAGATTTAATTGCATCCACAGATCCAAAAGAAAAAGTGCATCCTGTTCTTGGTGGATCTTATTGGAAGGTTTGGATTGATAGAGTTTTTATGAAGAAGGTAAACCTAATTTAACCAAATGATGAAATGTTATTTCTCGAGGATGCAATAGGAAGTACAATCGCTTGGTTATCTACATTTATAGTTTTGTATGATTGATATAGATTGTACGTATTTTAAAGTCATATACAATTTTGTTGGAAAGAAATTATGTTACTAAGTAAAATTTTTACTACTAGTTTGTATTTTACTACTAGTTTGGATTGTTTTACTTATGTATGATATTTATGGTTGAATGTGATAATATAATTAATTGATTCAGTTTTGGTATTATAATTGTGTATGTGGTATTGTAATCTATGTGGTATTATAATTGTATGTGGTATATATATATATATATATATATATATATATATATTATATATATATATATATATATACACTATTATAATTTGTGTGATATTTATATGTGGTATTTGAATGATCATAATCGAAGCACGCACTGTGTGCATCGAATGTCTTAATCAAAGTATATAATGCGCGTTGAAAATGCTATTGATTGCTCTTAACCGCAGTGCGCGCTACGAATAACATTAATCGCTACACGCGACGCTCTGCGAATATCATTAATCACAGCACACGACGCGCACTGTCGATGTTTTATAACTTTTAACAGCTTGCAGTTATGAAGTGTGCATTGCGCATTGTTGATAGCAAAATTGCGTACTACAAAAAGCCATATTTATAGTGAATGCTAGGAACCTCTTCAACTCCGCTATGAAATTCTTGATCCACATAGTTTCCTTTGCTACCTCTGAAGCTGCTATGTACTCAGACTCAGCTGTTGAATCTGTTGTTGTCTCTTGCTTGGAACTCCTCCAGCAAACACCTGCACCATTTAAACAAAACACATAACCTTGTCAAGATTTCAGATCATTCGGATTTGTCTAAAAACTATTGTCAGTATATCTAACGACCAATTCCTCATCTCCTCTGAAAACTAAGAATACGTTCTTTATTCTTCTAAGATATTTAAGGATAGTCTTTACATGAGTCCAATGACCCTCTCCAGGATTTGACTGATATATACTCATTATGCTTAAAGCATATGAGACATCTGGTCGAGTGTATATTATACCATACATTATGGACCTTATAGTTGAAGCATAAGATATCTTGCTCATTTTACTTCTTTCCTCTTATGTTTTTAGACATAGCCTTGGAGAGATATATACCATGTGACACTGGCAAAAATCCTCTCTTGGAGTCTTGCATGCCGAATCTATTCAGCATTTTTTTCAATGTATATATCTTTACTCAACCCTAGTAACCTGCTTTTTCTATCTCAGCATATTCTAATACCTAAGACATAGGTTGCATCTCCAAGATCTTTCATTAAGAAACACTCTCACAGCCAAGTCTTGGTAGGTTATAGGCTGGGAATGTCATTGCTTATAAGAAGTATATCATCAACAGACAACACTAAGAATGTAATCTTGCTCTCACTAACCTTTTTCTAAATGCAAAGTTCTTTTGGATCTTGACAAAAGAAAAATCTATAATTGCTTCATCAAATTGTAGATTCCAACTCTGAGATACTTGTTTTAGTCCATAAATGAACCTCTTGAGCTTTCATATATAATTTATTGACATTCTTGGATGTTATAAAATCGGGAGGTTGTACCATATATATTTTCTCCTGTAACCTTCCATTTAGGAAAACAATTTTAACATCCATTTTCCAAATGTCGTAATCCTTATAAGCTGCTATAACTAGCAAAATCCTAATGAACTTAAGTATTGCATAGGTGAAAATGTTTCATCATAGTTAATTACTTGACATTGATTGAAATCCTTTGCCACAAGTCTTTCTTTATAGTTATTTATATTCCCATCTATGTCAATTTTTTTCTTAAAGATCTATTTACACCTTATGGGTTTTACCCTAACTGGCACATCAACCAACTCCCATATTTGGTTGATGTACATGGAGTCCATTTCAGATATCATGGCTTCTAGCTATTTTTCAGAATTACTTGAAGCAATTGCTTCCTTGTAAGTCGATGGTTCTTCATCCTCGATGAGTAGCACTTCCTCATTTTGGGTCACCAACCAACCATATCTATTTGGCTCTTGGCGTATTCTTGTGGAATTACGTTGATCTTGTGTTTCATGAGCAGTCTTGGACACTTGTACTTGTGGCACTATCACATCGTCCAACTGTTCATTGTTGGGGCAATCGGCCCAAGTATGATCTGGAGGATCATAGGTTTTGATGTGTGTGGTCAATATGATTAAGTTAGGGTTTGTTGTTGGACTAATATGTGTATGTGAGTGTGCAGGTGTGCAGGTACACATAGACTTGGTTGGATGTCTTCAGGTGAAGGGTGGCATGGAGGCAAGTTGGAGGCTTGTGTGCGCATCCGAGGGACCATGGGCAGAGACGATGAGTCGAGGGACGCGGACTTCGAGACATGCATGAAGGATGACATGGAGGCAAGCTGGAGGCTTGTGTGCGCATCCGAGGGACGGGAGCCGAAGACGAAGAGGGCGTGAAGGCAACAGATCGAGACTGCAGATTGAAGAGTCAACTAAGTTGTGAGGGTCCGAGTGTGAGTGTTTGTACTCGGGAACTAAGCCGAGAGGGTTCGAGTGCGGAGAGAAATGTACTCGGGAAGGGTAACCCTAGGATTAGGGAAGGACCAGTCGACTGCCCCAGGGGCAGTGGTAATGGATGGTGATTCGAACATTGGCTGTAACAGTCGAATCTGAGTGGGATCAGTCGACTGCCCCAGGGGCAGTCGACTGGTAGCGGACAGTATTCGAGCTCTATTTAAAGGAGCTCGTTTAAGGCTACTCTTCTTTGGCAAAATCTGCTTGGATAGAGTGGATTAGTAGCCTTTGTTGCTCAGATAGTGTCCTAAAGCTGTGGAGAGGTTTCTCCACCCACAAGGAGCTACGAGATCTAGCCGGAGGTGCTCCGGGGAATCATCCACCGACGGATTAGGGATCGCCCACCTTACGGGCAGCCGTGAAGTAGGAGTTTTATCTCTGAACCACGTATATCGGTGAGTTCTTCCTTGTTTAGTTTAGTTTTAGTTTATTCTGCTTGCGCATTAACGGTTGTAGGAAGATGAAATCGAAGAAATTGCTATTCACCCCCCTCTAGCAAGACGTATACGATCTAACAAGTGGTATCAGAGCGAAGGACCGCCCTTGTTGGAATAACCGCCAAAGGAGCACAAGCTAGAGGAGAAAAATGATGAAAAATAAGTTGGGGATGATATCAACACTCCACCATCCTATGATCATGAAGATTTTGGTTATTGGGAGACAAGGATGGAGACTTGGCTTGGAATAGATTGGGAGTGTATAATGGTGCTAGAAGAGCCCTTTGAAATTCCAAGAGACAAGCACGGAAAGAAGCTCCGACCGAGATATTAGACTAAGGAGCAACAAGCACATTCTAGGGCAAATGAGAAGGTAATTAGTACATTAATTGATATTGTACCTAAAAATGTGTTGAGTGATGTAGGTAAATATGAAAGTGCATATGAGCTATGGAACAAGATAGGAAAGGTCCATGAAAATCATACACAAGCTAAATTAGTGGAAGAGCCCAAGGAGACAAGTCAAATGGTCCAAGAAGATAAAGAAGAAGAAGAATTGCTCATCTCATCAAGTGAAGTGGAAGAAGAAAGCAAGAGGTCGTCCACGTCATCAAGGGAAGAGGAAGAGGTCACCACCTCAAGGATTGAGGGGGAGGAGAGATCCACTTCCATTCCGGAGCAAGAAGAAGCTCCAACCTCCACCAAAGCAAAATCAAAGGATCATATCACATGCTTTGGATGCAACAAAAATGGGCACTACAAGGACAAGTGTCCATTGGGTAAGAAGGAGGTAAACCCTAAACCCAAGTCACTTAATTTAACATCTAATGTGGGTTGTAGGGAAAAGAAAGAAAAGAAACACATTAGGTGATATACTTGCGGGAAGCTAGAACATTATCACACTCAATGTCCACAAAAAGGAGAGCTCAAGAAGATGGAGCATTTAAGAAGATGGGAAAAAGTTGAGAAGAAAAGGAGCTCATATCAAGGGGGAGCTACAAGGATAAGGGAGGTAATCCCTAACTTTACTTATGCTCCAAATACTTTTATAAATGCTAGAATTAATAATGATTGTATGTCTATACGTACTTTTGGATTTAAGTATCATGATAAAAATAGAAATACTATTGCGTGCCAAAATGTTAAAGATTTCATGTTTCATGATAAACCTAGGACTTTTAGACCTAAGGATCAAGGCATCAACCCTAAGAAAGGGAGACACATGCCTAGAAAAATGGGTAGATCTAGGAATGATCAAAATGGACATAGTGATACTAAGGTTATGAATTTAGAAAAGGAAAATCATGTTTTAAGAGAAAAACTTGATAAATTGGAAAAGAACCTAGATAGACTCATTAGAGGGTCCAAGGGATTGAGTGTGATACCAAAGGATTAACATATTAGAAATGATAGGTTGGGTCTAGGATATCACCCTAGGAGGTCAAATGTTAATAAGAAGTCATATTCAAGGATGCCCTATGACTATGGTAGAGGGAAGATCAAGAATGGCAAGGAAAAGCCATTTAAAGGAGAAAAGAGGGATTTGACCAAGAAAAAGGTGTATAGAGTTAAGAGAGTTGTAGTTGAAAGTCAAGAAGCACCGGAGGAAAACCGGCGTGGGCTTGCATTTGTGAGTGAGTTACCTAGGAAGGTAACTAGGGCTAGGAGCTCAAAGGAGAGCCCTAGGAGCCAAAATGTGATCCATGGTCAATGGATCTCAGGAGGATTTCTCCTAGGAGATTAAGTGAACTATGGAATTTGCCAAAGGATTTGGAAGACTAAGGTGAGTCTTAATTCTAGGGAATTGACACATTAAAAGGAGATTTATGGAGAGAAAGATGAAAATGGGATTATATTTGATAAAAATTAGGGTTTAATGTGTAAATGTCATATAACTCAGAGCTAGAAATGTATTATGGTCAGGTATGAGAAGATACATCAAGGAGAGGCCAAAATTAGGACTTTTGGACAAGTTTCAATGACACAATTTAGATAATTTTGAATTTAGTACCAATCTTGGGATTTGGAGTAGATTTGTTTGAAAATATATTTTTCCCAAGTAAACATAGGTTTCACAAATCTCTCCACGAAATTTCACATTTTTTGGAGATTTGAGGAATTAATTAGACATTTCTGAATTTAAGACTGTAATACTGAAATTTAGGTACCAGTCGACTGGCTCAGAGCTAGTCGACTGGCCCAGGGAAAATTCGCTACTGGAATTTTCTGTTTGCTTTCCCAGTCGACTGCCCCTGGGGCAGTCGACTGGTCCAGGGTAAATCCGAACTAAAACATTTTGTTCGTTTTCCCAGTCGACTGCCCATAGGGCAGTCGACTGGTCTGCGGGGTTTTAAAAGGCACAGACCGCGCGGGGGTGGCCAAAACCTAGGGTTTTACGTGCCACCCCCTGTGAACTCTTCTTCTCCCCGACCTCCTCTCCTGCTCTAAGGCCCTCCCAAGCCCTAGAAACGCTTCTCTAGCCTTCTCCTACCTCGGATCTACAACTAGGGTTAGTATAAGCTTCTCCTTTCAAGCCGATCTCCATCAAACTTCATCATAAAGCGATTGGGAAAAAGGTAACACTTTGTACAGTTTAATTTTTCCCATTTAAATCATGATTTGGAGCTAATTTGGCCTGTTTTACTTGGTTTTTCTTGTTCTATCTTATTGTGGGATGGTATGGATACATGCATTTGTGTGTCATATGTTAGGTTGGCTTCTAAAAGATCAAGGGGTGAGGGATCATCCCAGCAAGGTTCAGTAGACCTGAATGCGCCTCGGTTCCGATTCGAGGAGTGTCGGAAAAGATTCACCGAGAATGAATTCGTATTGATGAGTTGTAGATACCTCAATAGGTCTTATTTTCAAGAGAAACCCCCACAAATTGATGAAATGATCACTCATTTTGGGATAGAGCAGTTGGTATATTCTCGGCATGATATCAATCTAGACCTGTGTAAAGAATTCTACGCAAACCTCACATGCATCGATCCTGATAATGACCTCTATGAGTCCATGGTGGCAGGAGTCCCCATCCCCTTCTCACCCACTGTTTTAGGTATAGTTTTGGGGTGTAGGGCGTCTAACAATGTAGTCACATATTTTTCAAAAGTTGTTGAGCCCCTTTCTTTTCCTGATGTCACTATTGATCAGATTCACATGCATTATTTTGCACAACATCGATGCATTTCAGAGCGTATTTTTGACACTAAGAACATGAGTCCATTTAGTCATGTCCTGTATAAAATTGTCTTAGAATGCATATTGCCCATTGTTACCAAGGGGCGGTCGAGGATTCGACTACCGCACTTGGTAATGATGTACGCGCTTGAGAGGAGGTTAGACATTGATGTCACCCTACATGTGTTCGCATCCATTGTTTATTTTTCCCATAGTGTCAATGGGAAGATATACATACCCTTCTGTCATGTCCTGACCGAGTTCTTCGAGTTTAGGGGTATAGTCACGACTAGCGGTCAGGTACGTCACCTGTCCAAGGACTATGATCAAATTTACACACGTCAGTTGTCGTTGGCAGGGGGAGATAGTTTGGAGGTAGCGTCCTGAGTCCTCCAGTTTAGATGATGAGCCTGCTGGTGGAGTCACACGAGAGGAGTTCTCCCAGCTCCGGTCTGAGGTTCACGACCTCCGGGAGGACTTCCACGGCTTTCAGCAGCAGCAGAGGGGCTTCCAGCAGACACAGACTGCTATTTAGGAGGAGGTTCATGACCTCACTCAGTTCTGTCAGGGGTTCCAGCGCCAGCATGATGAGATGTACGATATGATACAGTAGCTGCACCTCACGTATCAGGCCCCTCCTCCTCCTCCTCCAGACGATGACATGCAGTAGAGTTGACTTGATTTGATGGCTTGAGTGTTGAGAGTATCTTGCTTAGATGTTATTTTTATCTCTCAAACACTTTTTCATTTTGGGATTGTAATATTTCGTTACTTCGGGGCTTTAGCCCTTGTGCCACTTTCATGTTTATTTTCAAATCATGTATGATACATTTGCTTATGCTTTCATGATATTTTGTGACTTTTTATGTCATGGCTTGATAGTACTTATCTTATTTGAGATTCATTGGTTGATATTGAATGATAAGCTCTTGCTAAATGAAAGCATATGGGAGTTTCATATATGTATGTCTAGGGTTAAGGATAAAAGAGGGGGAGGTTTTGTCAAAATTAAAATACATAAGAAAAAGGGGAGAAGTGAGGGCAATTATATGTGTGAAATGTTAATAGATGGGGGTGGTAAACACATGGAATTATGTATAGGTTTGAAAGTTGATACAAGATGACCATTTTTGAGAAAATTAAAATTTATACAAAAAGTCAAGCACATTTGATATTTTTCATGAAACTATATTTTTCTAGGGTAAAGTATATTCTAACAAATGTGCTTGTAAACTTTTAGATTTTTCCGGATTTTCTAAAATTTTCTAGAGGTTTCTGAAATTCAGATGGAATTTCAGAAGTTGGCTGTATCAGTCGACTGCCCTTGGGGCAATCGACTGATGTCTCTGTGGATTGCAGAAATAGAGGGAAATCAGAGGCCAGGGGCAGTCGACTGGTAAGTCTGTATATTGATTTCTGAAGGGTTTTTTCAGAAATAGGTTGAGTTCTTTTTGGCATTAGGGACAGGATTGCTTGGGGCAATCTTTTTGATGGTGTCAAAGGGGGAGAAAGTGTGGTGTTAAGTTAGGTTTAACTTGACGGAAGAAAATTTATGATGTTAAGTAGGGAAAAACTTAACTTGGTGTTATGGTGTTAAGTTGGGAAGAACTTAACTTAGTGTTGGTTGTGAGAATTGAAAATTGGGAGAGGACATAGGTTAAGGGGGAGATTGCCTCTTGTTTACTATGCTTTAATTTTCAATTGTTGTTGCTATTGTTGCTTTTGTTAACCTAACTTGAGCATATTGCCATACATCAAAAAGGGGATGATTATTGGGGCAATCAACCCAAGTATGATCTGGAAGATCATAGGTTTTGATGTGTGTGGTCAATATGATTAAGTTAGGGTTTGTTGTTGGACTAATATGTGTATGTGAGTGTGCAGGTGTGCATGTACACATAGACTTGGTTGGATGTCTTCAGGTGACGGGTGGCATGGAGGCAAGCTGGAGGCTTGTGTGTGCATCCGAGGGACCATGGGCAAAGACAATGAGCTGAGGGATGCGAACTTTGAGGCATGCGTGAAGGATGATATGGAAGCAAGCTGGAGGCTTGTGTGCGCATCCGAGGGACGGGAGCCGAAGACGAAGAGGGCGTGAAGGAAACAGATCGAGACTGCGGATTGAAGAGTCAACCAAGTTATGAGGGTCCGAGTGTGAGTGTTTGTACTCGTGAACTAAGCTAGGAGGGTTCAAGTGCGGAGAGAAATGTACTCGGGAAGGGTAACCCTAGGCTAAGGGAAGGACCAGTCGACTGCCCCAGGGGCAGTCGACTGGTAATGGCTGGTGATTCGAACGTTGGCTGTAACGGTCGAATCTGAGTGGGATCAGTCGACTGCCCCAGGGGCAGTCGACTGGTAGCGACCAGTTAGTACTCGAGCTCTATTTAAAGGAGCTCGTTTAAGGCTACTCTTCTTTGGCAAAATCTGCTTGGATAGAGTGGATTAGTAGTCTTTGTTGCTCAGATAGTGTCCTAAAGCTGTGGAGAGGTTTCTCCACCCACAAGGAGCTACGAGATCTAGCTGGAGGTGCTCCGGGGAATCATCCACCGACGGATTAGGGATCGCCCACCTTACGGGCAGCCGTGGAGTAGGAGTTTTATCTCCGAACCACGTATATCGGTGAGTTTTTCCTTGTTTAGTTTAGTTTAAGTTTATTCCGCTTGCACTAACGGTTGTAGGAAGAAGAAATTGAAGAAATTGCTATTCACCCGCCCTCTAGCAAGACGTACATGATCTAACATTCATCTTCCAACCTATTTGTAGAGTCTCAAATTTCTTCAAGACTTGCTTTACTCTCACTACTTACTTTAGAAATAAACTTTCTTTCCAAGAAGGTAGCATATCGAGTAACAATAACTTTGTACTCACTTGGGAGATAAAAATAGTATCCATTGTAGCTTTGGGATAACCTACAAACATACACTTTATGGATCATGCTACAAACTTATTAGAATTTCATTCTTCACGTAAGCATCACAACCCCATGTCTTAAGATAACACAAATTTGGTTTCTTTCCAAACCATAATTCATAAGGAGTCTTATCTACTGACTTGGTTGAAACTCGATTTAGTATGTATATTGTTGCTTTTCTGTTGAATTTTATGTGGCTTGCTGGGAAATTATAAAGGCATATGTGTATGAGGCAGTTCTAGATTTTTTTCATGGCAATTCAATGCCAAAAGGAATGGCGGCTATCACGATAGTATTGATCCCCAAATCAGACAATGCACAACAGTGGAAAGACTTTAGACCTATTAGTTTATGTAATGTCTCCAATAAAATCATTTCAAAACTGATTTCTTCAAGGTTGGGACAGATTATGGAAAAATTGATCTCTCCCTCTCAAAGTGGATTTGTGGCAGGAAGATTAATTTCAGATAATATTTTATTGGCTCAGAAACTTAATCACAAGTTGAACTATCATGTTAGGGGTGGCAATTTGATCTTAAAGTTAGATATGGCCAAAGCTTTTGATAGAGTTCAATGGGGTTTCCTTTTCAAAGTTATGGAGGCTTTTGGTTTTTCGGATTTTTCATTGGATTGATTCGGCATTGCATTACTGAATGCTGGTTTTCCATCAAAGTAAATGGTCATCTGGCTGGTTTCTTTCATTCAAAGCGTGGACTAAGACAAGGTGACTCTCTATCCCCCCTTTTGTTTATAATTGCTGCTGAGTTTTTATCTAGAGGATTAGATAAACTTTTTTGCAAGTTCCCACAGTTATACTTCTCATCAGGATGTGATGCCAAGATATCTCATTTAGCATATGCTAATGATATCATGATTGTAATGAATGGGGTTGTTAACAATGTCAAGCAAGTAAAGCGTTTCCTAGATGAATATGAGACTTACTCTGAGCAATCTATTCATGCTGATAAAAGTCTTTTTTTTCCCTGCAAAGAGCATCAATAGTGGTCGTATAAACCAAATTACAACAATCACTGGGTTTAGGAAAGACTCTCCTCCTATTATATATTTAGGGGTCCCTATTGCGGCTGGACCTAGGAAGTCAAGTTATTTCCAACCATTAATTGAAAAGGCACGCAGAAAACTCCTTGGCTGGAATATTGGGAGGCTAACCTATGGTGGATGCTTGACTCTCATACGTAGTGTGTTATCCTCGGTTCCTCTATATATATTACAAGTTCTTTTACCCCCTTTTTCAGTTCTCTATCAATTGGAAATGATTTTTGCAAATTTCTTTTGGGGAGATACACATGGAAATAGAAAGATACATTGGGTGGCTTGGGCAGAAGCTTGTAAGCCAAAGTTAGAAGGAGGTTTGGGGTTAAGAAAGTTATCAGATATTGTAACAGCAAATGCCATGAAGCATTGGTTTAGATTTAGAGAGCAAAAAATACCTTAGGCAGTATTTTTAAGAAAAATGTATTGTGGATTGAAATCACCAAGTGTAGTTTCAGTAAATTGGAAATGCTCTCCTTTTTGGCGCAAGTTGCTTAAAATCCGCAACTTAGCAGAGGAAAAAATTGGATGGATCATTGGATGCGGAGAGCTCAGTGTTTGGTATGATGCTTGGTTGGATCATGGTCCTTTGTATCAAAAGCTACAGGTGGTCGGAAATTCAAATTGTAAGATTGCAGATTTCTTGGATGACCAGGGGTGGAAAGTGAACAAATTACAAGAAGTTTTACCTGCCAGAATGGTAGAGGAAGTTTTAGAAGTTGTGGTTTCTGCTATGGATAAAAAGAAAATTCATGGAGAGGCGCATTGGAATGTCCCGGACAGTATTGTTTGGAAGCCTACATGGAATGGAAAATTTTCCTTAAAATATGCTTGGAATTCTATTAGAAATGCTCAGCCATTAGTTTCGATTTGGGATGCTTGCTGGAGTAAACTGTTATGCCCGAGTGCTTCAGTGTTTATATGGCGTTTTTTGAGGAAACGTTTGCCAGTGGATGAGATCTTACAAGGGAGAGTAGTTCATTTAGCTTCAAAGTGTTTATGTTGTGAATC
Source organism: Boesenbergia rotunda (assembly GCA_024364735.1). NCBI lineage: Eukaryota > Viridiplantae > Streptophyta > Magnoliopsida > Zingiberales > Zingiberaceae > Boesenbergia > Boesenbergia rotunda. The sequence goes on along the minus strand of JAGFNQ010005370.1, from coordinate 212,107 downwards.
ATTGGAGACTTGGGATCATCTATTTTTTAAAAGTATTGTTGCTAAAGAAGTATGGGTACATTTTGGGCAATTATTTGGAGTTGACATATTCTTATTTTTTGATAGCTGGAGGATAGGTTCATCTTGGGCACAGAATGGTCACATAAGAGAAAGCATTCCTTTTTTGATTGTGTGGTGTCTATGGAATGCTAGGAATGAAGCTAAACATCAAGAGATTAAGCCAAAGGCAGGTAAAATAATATGGAAGATTAGAAGTTATATTCAGTTAGGAATGATATCAGGCTTGATTAAGCATTATCATTGGAAGAAATGCAAAAGCATAGCTCGGGAGATGGGTTTTCAAGTAACCAATAAAGCAGAAATAACTGTTTCAGTGGTTTACTGGAAAAAGCCGAGTTTTGGATCGTTTAAGCTGAACACAAATGGCTGCTCCAAAGGAAAGTTGGGACCTTCTTCATATAGGGTTATCATCAGGAATCATGTAGGCCAGATCCTCCTAACAAAATGTGGTTTGATTGATATTGGAACAAATATTAGGGCTGAATCAAAAGCAATACTAGCAGGTTTAGAGTTATGTGTGGAAAATCTTTGGTTTCCTCTATGGATTAAATCTGATTCAATGGTAGCCTTGAAAATTCTAAATTCTCCTTGTCTTCCCTGGGAATTGCACAACCTGGTCCTCAAAATCAGGTGCATAATACGGAAAAATCAGGTTTTTCTTACAAATATATATAGGGAAGCAAATGCAGCGGCAGATCACCTTGCAAATCAAGCTTTTATTTCCTCTAAGGTCAAAACTAGGAATGCCACAGAGGTAGATAGGACTCTTTTTGGTATCTGTAGGCTTGATAGGATTCTGCCTTATATTAGAGTCTCAAAGAGATTAATCTAGAAGCTAAGGCTGGGGTGAGGTATTTTCAGAAATCTGGTTTCTCTTACTGGATTGTGTTTTGATCTTTTTGGTGATTGGATTTCAGAGATCTTGACCTGGGAATGACATGGAAGCGTGGCCTTTTGGGAAGGTTTTCTATTGTGATATAGATTGATCAGGAGGTTTTCTTTTTCTTTCCCTGTCAGCTGTAAGGCGTGCCATTTTGTTGGAGTTATTGTTCAGACTTTGAGTGAGAGTCTAGGGGACATTTCTTAATGTTGTAAAGAAAGGAGGCTGGTTTTTCATTGAATGGATCAAAAAACTGTTTATTTTTAAGCTGATAAAATATTTTCGGCTGATGTCTATATGCTGCTTAAGGTTTTTTGGTCCAATTGCTTATGTTGATGCTGGGTTTTGAAGGCTTTCTTTCTCTTTATTTTGTCAGCTGTAAGGGAGTGTCATTTTCTCATGGGATGATTTTGCTATAAAGTGCAATATTTTCTTACTTAGTGGTGACTGGATATGATATGTTTTGTTTTCTCATGGGATGGTATTTCTATGGGGCAACTCGGAAAAGTGTTGAGTAAAGAAGTAGCTGATTGAGATTTGCTGCGGTTCTGATACATTTATATGCCTTATATGTTGAAGATAACTATATAGGTGTTCAAAAAAGAATTCTGATCAGTTTTTGAATGAGGGTCTAGGGGCTCCTCTGTGATGCTGTGAAGAGATTAGAAACTGGTTTTGCAGGTCGCTTGATGATGTGTTTCTCTAGGGGAAATGTTTTCTGAGATCTCGCTGTTACATTTGAACTTTTTGAAGTAATCCATTCATCTTCGGCCGGTGTTTATATGCTGATTATGGTTTTTTTGGTCCAATGCTATAAAATGCAGTAATGCTATATCTCTGCTTTGGAAAATAGATTTATAGTTGGTGGCTTTCTCGGGAATGATATGAGACAACTTGGTAGTGCTCAATACGGAGGAGGTGGATTGGGATATGTTGTGTTTCTGATTGGCGTGCTAGCTGAATCCCCCTCAGGATTCCAGCTGAGGTCCTGTTATATACAGCAATCTTCATTAGAAGGTTAGAGGTTGACTTATTGGTTCAAGTTGGGCTGAGTTTCAAGCTTGGAATATAGCAGAATGTTTCTTACACTCTTGTAATCCATTGAGAATTCCTGTAAATACTATGCTTGAAGGTTAGGTCTGGTCCCCCTTCTAGCATAGTTTTGTTTTCTTTTCAGGAATAAAGAATTTTCTTTTTTCCAAAAAAAAAAAGTATGTATATTGTTGTTTCTAAGGCATAATCCCAGAACGACATCTGAAGACTTGCATGACTCATCATTGATTTAACCATATCTATGAGTGTGTGATTTCTTCTTTCCAAAACACCATTCCACTCCGACGTTCTAGGAGGTGTAAGTTGGGAAACTATCCCACACTCTTTTAGGTAATCAATGAACTCTTGGCTTAGATACTTGTCACTTCGATCACTCTGAAGGGTCTTAATCTTCATGCCGCGTTGATTTTCTATCTCATTCTTGAACTACTTAAACTTGTCTAATGTTTCAGACTTATGTCTTATTAAGTAGATATATCCATATCTACTTAAATCGTCGGTAAAAGTCATAAAGTAGATATAAGCTCATCTAGCCTGAACTTGCAACAACCCATATACATCACTATGTATGAGTTCTAGTAATTCCTTTTCCTGTTCACCTATCATGGTGAAAAACTTCTTGGTCATTTTGCCTTGTAATCATACTTCACATATATCTATGAGCTCTAATTCAAAAAAGTCCAAATACCTATTACTGTGTAATATAGCGATGCGTTTATCGGTTACATGATCAAGTCTATAGTGCTAGAAATATGTCAAGTTTGAGTCATGTGATTTCTGTTTCTTACTTTCAATATAGTAAATCAGTTCATTTAAGATAAGAACATAAAGACTATTATTTAATAAACCATTCCCATAGACCATGTTGTTCAAATAAAAGGAACATAACTTGTCCTTGAATTGAAATACAAATCCCTTGACATCCAAACTCGACACCGAAATGATATTCTTTAAGAAACTAGGTACAAAATAACAAGTTCTAAATTCAAAACAAGTCCACTAAGCAAAATTATTGAATAAGTTCCTATAACTAATGCAACAACTCTCGCTCCATTAGCTACTGGTAGGTTTATCTCGCCCTTGGACTGTCTGCAGTCACTTAGACAAATATGAGAACTACTTCCAGAATCTATATATGACCCATGATGAGAAACAGAAAAATTGCAGTCTATCATGAAGATACCTGAAACAAACATCTGCTCCACTAACACTCTTCTACATGATAATGTAGCAATTTTCTTCCAGTGACCTTTCTTGCCACAATGGAAGCACATGACCTCCTTCTCATTAGATTGGGGCACTTGCATCCCTTTCTTAAGCTTTTTCTGAGCTTGATATCTGGGATTCTTCACTGCATTAGCCTTGGGCTTAAATTTCCTGATGCTAGGGGCGCTTGTTGGTCTTTCTGACTATCATTGCATGTATTGAAGGATTTATCTTCATATCCTTCTTAACGGTTTTTAGCATTGCTATCAGATTAGTTTGAACTCTTGTCCACGCTGTTCATGTCGAAGTTCAACACAAACTGAGAAAATGATGGAGGTAGCGATAATAAGACTAGGTTAATAGCCAAGTCCTAATTCAAATTGGAACCCAAACTCTCGAGCCTCTCTATGTACCCGATCATCTTGAGTACATGAGATCCAACTTGGTTTCCATCGACCAGCATCGTATGGAATAGTGCTTGAGAGTTTGTACAACTCTCTACTCTCGTACTCTTTTGGAAGAGTTCACACAAGTGCTGATCAATCTCCCTAGTACTCATATTCTCATGTTATCTCTGTAATTCAGGAGACATAGAAGACAACATGATGCATTGCACTCTAGTACATATTTCATATACTGAGAATAATATGGCTGATCTTCTTTCAAAGCATCAGGTGCAGGCTCCTTCATCGGTTCATCTTCGAGCCCATAAATGTTTCTCTTGTGTCTCAGGACAATTTTCAATTTCTTATACCAATTCAGGTAGTTGGAAACAAGGAGGGTATTCTCTTTCTCAAGAATGCTTCAAAGTGAAACGGTACTTGAGTTTTTCACCTAAAATAATAATTTAAAGCAGATATTTAGTATTTATGAAATATATTTAATAAAGGATTTTTATAATTTTCATTATTTTATTCAAGTCCAACAACCCTCACTATTAAAATCGGGAATTAGTTAATAACAATTCCTAATAGGATCGAAACTTTGAATCATATAGTATACACATACCTGGTTGTACCTACATGCTACATTCATCAAGTAGACCTTAACTTGTCAATCATAAATCCATGTGACTTCGATATGTTCTTGTCGAGTCTTATACTACTTGCCCCTCAAACCAATTGGCTTTAGCTGAGCTAAACAAGTCAACGAATTCAAGTTAAGTCGACCTACTAATAATTATAATAAATTATAGATGTTCTGACATAATGCCACTGCTGAGCTGTACTTGTCACGCCCCGAGACCCTGGGGCCGCTGTTCCAATAGAAAATCGGACAGCACCTCCCCTGTCCGGCGGACAATTTACACATACACATAGATACAAACAGCACAACCACACAGTTAAATGGCCTCAGGCCTCAAATCCATGCAGAAACAACGGATATATGACTATAACCATCGTAAAACCAAAGTACGAACTCACCTGAGCTGCCAGGGGGCAAGAACAAAGCTAAAACCCCACGAAGTCCAACATAGGACTCAAAAGTACAATCCCATCGAATAAAACATAAGTACATGTCCAAAACATGGCAACGGAAGCAAAGTACATAATACAGGGTCCATAACCGTAAATCAAAATAAAATAAAACGAAGCAGAGCTCCTCTCGAGCTGGGGACTGGCGGCTAGGGCTCTCCTGGCAGACATCAACCTGAAATTAAGGAAAATAACCAACGGTGTGAGTCCAAAGGAACTCTGCGGATACCCAGAATATATATGCATAGAAAGTTATACTAACAATAAGAGTTCCGCTAATACAGTCTCATATCAACAATAGGGAAAGACTAGTACTGAAAATACTGAGGTAGATACATACCAGAATCCATCTAACATGAAAAGAGGGTAATAAATACCTATGGAACACCAATAGACATATAATCTCAGATAACAAGTCTCCAGTATATGCATGTCAAACAGGTGCAGAAATCAAGTGCAGCAAACAATGCACGATGCAAAATATGCACATGGTGCAATGACATGTGTCACCCCTGACGCCAGTCAGATCATCGTACACCTATCATAGGTGACGTCTGAGAGGGTAGAGCTATGACAACTGTACGCACCCTGCTATCACTGCTCTTGAGTGACCGGGTGGACAGGATGCTGGCGGAGACTACGCTCCTACCCCAAGCAATGGGGGAGTCTAGCTCTCATCTCCTCGTGGCTCAGTACGAGAAGGGATCCCTGGCTGCTACCACGCCCGGACCCACCCTCCAAATAGTGGCCGAACGGAGCAATACAGGGCAAATGCACACACCCTACGGTATCCACTAACCCATGAGTGGTCGTGTGCGCATATCGTGTACCGGAAGACGATAGGCTCAACCACAAGGGAGTCGCTGATCGCCAGCATGCAACAATGCAAAGATGGTGTATGATAGGTACACATACCTCCCTCACCAAGTCCTCAGTATACTAAGTCTCAGTCTGAATCCTATAACAGGAAATACTGGTAACCTACAAGGTATACTGACCGGAAATTACTGATCCCTCAATGTCAAATGCAAGAGATACATCACGATATCTAAGCATACATATAGATATGACAATACTTGAGACTGTATGGAACCAACATCATAATAACTCAGGGATAAACAACAAGTATCCAGAACAAGCATAATAAACAAGGATAGCGTATAATTTTACTGCTATCTATAACAGTTTATGCATAACAACATGACAATATCAGCAAAGATAAGTCAAAAGGTACCCGCCTCCAAAGAGTAGAAGTCCGTATCAAATGAGATAGAACCACCCGTCAATAATAAGCCATGACAGATCCAAGTCAAGTCCCTGTATCCAGGACATATTTAATTAGTCATTACAAACAAATAGTAATCAACTAATTAAATTCCTAATCCGTATTAGGGTTTACCCAATTGTCCCAGTTCATTTAATCACGTCTAATTAAATGGAAAGGTCCCCAATTAACCCACATAATTAAGGTTTAGGTTCATTTTCAATTCAACCTCATAAGATTAGGTTTAAATCCTTGATTACTGATTAATCCCTAATTAAACCCACTTATCATAATTAGGTTCAACTTAGGTTTAATCTAAACCTAATCCAACTCAAAACACAGATCCATATCCAATTATCAGATTCGAATTTACAGAACCTACCTATTGCTCTAAATGGATTAAGTAGCTACAACTAAAATGATCTAATCTAATCAACGCACTTAAATTGCAGAATTAGCAACCACTGGGAATAACGAACCTAACTCTGCATGGATCAGAGCATTACAATCAATTTACCTCTTATCCTAGCTCCAAAATGTAGAACACCACAGCAGGTAGAATTTCAGCCCAGTTGCCAATTTGAACTTCCGGATTCAGATCTGCCAACATACACCAATCCAAATGGAAGCAAATCAGACTTGAGACGGAAAGAACTCCACCCAATACCAAAGTTCAAATCACAGCCAAATCCCTCAACTGAAACGCTCAGCAGAAATCCTAAGATAAAGCTTCAAACCGAACCAAGGGATTTAGATACCTGAACAGGGAGTCCGCCTTAGGAGGTTCACGACAGAAACCTTCCTCTACGAATCTAATCACGGCATAGCATAGGGAATCAGTGGATTGAATCACAAAACTAGCCCACCACAGCTCACGGTCAACTTCAAAATAAATGCTAAGAAACCCAATCCCTTACCTCAAATAGTTTGCCGGCAGAGACTCCCCTAAGCTCCAACAGCACTCTCCGCCAGATTGGGATCAACACCTCAAATCGCGATGGTGGAAATCTCTAACTCACACTCACGAGGTGGTTTGGGGCACGTGGAAATGGGGAATCAGACTCTCCCTCAATCCCAGAGATGCGGGTCGCCGGAGCGTGGAGGACTAACGTGGCGATGGTGGCGTCGGCCTGCGGCTAGGGCTCCCGGAGGAGAAGAGTAATGGAAGGGGGAAGTAATCGGCCGTGAGTGGTTTGCCGAGTAGGGTTTAGGTCGAGGTATATAAGAGGGACGTTTTGCACTTTGGTTCAACCACTTTCAGTCTAATCGCAAGACCACCCCTAGGGTTTCAGGTTATGTACTCATAGCCCTTGTAACTATTTGTTTTATTATATTTTGGTCCCTAAATTTGTGTCCAAGGACTCGGAAGCCCCGGAACCTATCTGGTAATCCTCCGGAAATTACCGGGTCCTAGTCAAAAGCGTCGGATTTAACAGTACTGACTCATGTAAAACTCTAATTATAATCATAGTTATTAATGGAGGGCATTTAATAAATTTTGATTAATAAAGCTAAGGGCTTTATAATTAAAAATATGTCACCATTAATTAACTTCTTATATATTTGCACAATCTTAATAATTAATTATGTTAAATGCTTAACTAAAATAATTTAATTTAGACATATAATAAATCATTTATATATTGAAAAAAAACTCAGTGCAAGTTTTATATCCATTAATCTATGATTACTACATATTGAAAAAAAACTCAGTGCAAGTTTTATATCCATTAATCTTGAAGTAATCATATTCTTCAGCCATAATTTTTCATTATTTCATGATTCTTTATTTATTATTCAAAATAATCGTCATAGCATTTCAAGACAAATAGGCCTTAGAGATTTTTAGCATGTTAATATAATCATGTGATATTAGTCAAAATGTTATAAGAAATTTTCATTAATCATACACCGCATAATTCCAATCTCTTTAGCAATTATATACATAATTAAATAATTCAACAATAGTAAAATTACTCTTGAAATATTTAATCGATGTTTCGGAAGGAATCGACGTCGATGACCAGTCACCAGGGTTCAGCCCACGTGGATGCTAACGCTAGAAGAAGAGCTCACACCCTGTGAGATTAACACGAGCGTTAGGGGAATACGCCGGAGGTTGTCTGACGGAGCCCACTCCGACGCTCAAGTAAGTGCTTTGATCCAGGAGATGAAAGAAGACAAAAAAAGATATGCGTGAAGTAGAGAGGGTGTAACCCCCTACCGGAGGGGTTGGAGTATCTTTTTTACCTGAGGCGGCGGTCATACGTGTCTCCACGATCTTCGCCATGGCCCCCCCCCCCATCTTCGGTTACTGGATAGCCCTTGTAACAGTCATTGCAATCATTAAATCTAGGCTGTTGCAAGGATGAAGGTGTTAATGACCGTGGATTACGGGTCATGATCATCCCGTAGTTATTAGTGATCATTATCCATGGATCCGCAGATAGGGGGGTCGTTACTTGAGATCGAGTGCTTCTTGGGCTCCGCTACCCCGAGGTGATCTCGGGGTCTTCTGGCCCGGGGGTCCCGGGCATTTAACCTCCCGAGGTGATCTTGGGCGTGTGCCCTCCCGGGCCAATTTCCCGTGTATGCATGGCCCGAGGTAGCCTCGGGAATACTCCTTCCCGAGGGGGTCTCGGGAGTCCGAGAGAGAGAGGCGGAGTCGTTCCGACATGGTACATAACTTTTTCAGGACACGTGTCAGCCACGGGGTGCTCAACCCCATCACAAGTCCCCCCCATCAAGTTTAATCGAAGGAAGTGTTGCTGACTGATTAGACTAGTGGTATAACGAAGGAAGTGAAGCTATGTTATGGTGGGTTCATATATATTTCTTACTACTTCATTGGCAGCCTGTCGGGTCCGAGGAATCAGACCATACATCCCTGGACCCCAGGCAGCAACTCTAATGTGTCCTGTATCTCCAAGGGTTTTGAGACAACGCCCTGACAGCTATCCATGGCCCCCTTTTCACAAACGCATGGGGTTTCTTAATGGAGACAAGGTCGTCCGACGAATGTTGTCTCGCCACGTACTCGGTCATTCTTTGCGTAGAGATCTCCCGCTGATATGCGCCGCGGGCCATACGAAGCGACGACAGTAAAGGATGATGGATCCTTTGTAACTACCATTTTGTTAATCATTTTAGGCTGTCAAATCCATGTTTTGATTCACTTTTACATGCTTAAGTTTGCATTTACATTAGGTTTCATGAATTATCTCTATTTTAGCTTTGGATACAATTCTTTCTATATTTGAGATATTTTGGCACTTAAATTTGAATATAATTTTGTAGGCTTCAATTGATCATGGACCTAGATCAGATTCAGTCAAACTTGAGTCAGTATTGGCTTTGATAAAGGGGATCAAGAGGTGGATCAATGTGGGTCGACCGATCAAGAAACGGCTAGATCTAAGTCATCTATCATCCGCTGACCAATCCGAGCTCAAGTTAGAGTTAATCTAGACCACGGATCAAGATCTGAAGATTTGGTCCCAATCAGAGGTCATCCAGCCGTTGGATCGAGCTTAAGAGGAGCCTAAACCGTCCATTCAAAGATCAGAGCAATTTGAGCCATCCGTTGCAGATCTGAATGATCCCAGTTGAGGAGGAGTAGATCAGGACCATTGATCAAGATCTGGAAGGTTTGGTTCAGATCGGAAAGATCCGACCGTTGGATGAGGCCGGGACAATCACAGCCGTTCGTTTCTAACTGATAAAACAGACTTTTCCTCCGATCAGGTCTGTCGTCGTCGCATAGCAGTAGTCGTCGCCAGATCGCCAGTAGAGTAGCTTCAGTTTTCTCCGTTCATCATCATTTTCTTCGTCTGTTTTCTTCTCAGATCGCGCGGCCACATCAGATTTGTTTCTTCTTAAGGTTTTGGATCATCGAGGTATGATTTTTGTTCAGTTTTGCTAATCAGATTCTCGCAGCTGAAGGAGCTATGGTGAGGGTTTTGCCGGAGCTGCTGCGCCTGCCGATCGATCCTTGTTGATCGATGGATTCCACCGTCCGAAGCTGTCGAAGCTTGAGAGGGGTTCTCGAAGGCGTGTTGATGGATTTTGGGTTCGATCGCCATCCAGCAGATTGAGAAGGCAGAGATCGGGGACAGTTTTTCATCTACTAACCGATCGCGATGACTGGACAGAGATGCCTCTGATCGGTCCCGTGACCGATCAGAAGAGGACCTGATCGGTCGGTTGACCGATCAGGAAGGCAAATTCATAGCAAATTGATCCAGGGAGCCTTCCTTTGTTGGTTTTTGAGTTCAGAGGGTTTCTAGCTCAACCTTTGTGTGACGGCAAAGGGAAGTCTTGTTGATGAACTGATTTGGTGTTTAAGTTAGGATTATTTTGGTTTTAAACATGTATTTCTTCAATTTGCTCTAGTTTGTTTCCATTAAAATTCAAGTCAAGTTCTTGAGCCATGTTTTGTTCCAGTTTTCTTTAATCTGCAATTAATTCCATGCAATTAGTTCTCTGCAATTAGTTCTTAAGTTTCAATTCAATAGTTTGAAATCGAATTGCTTAGTTTTTCCAATAGGTTAAGAGTAGTCCTTGCAATTTCCTAATTCGTTCCATGCTTTAGCTAAGTTCATTCTATTTCATATTGTCATTTCCTTATCGCCAAAAACCCCCCATTTTACTAGAAAACCCAAATCATTAAACGACAACAACTTTCAAGCTTGAATTAAACATTCACAACTAGTCCTTGGAAAAATACGACCTAAGGCCCCTATTCTACATTTAATTTTGTAAGCCAAGGGTTTTCAGCTTATAAATATCTAAATTTGAGGCTCATTCGTGACACTTGTATTGGGCAACATCAAATTTTTGGCGCCGTTGCCAGGGAACACTAGTTGAGTTTGTTTAATTTGAGCTTGTGTTTATATTTATATTCTTTGGTTCTATTCTCATTTGCTTTATCTTTTTGTATACATTTGCTGTCATTTTTGTTTGTTTATGGCCAAGTCTGCAGGTGGTGATCTTGAGAGTTTGAGAAGCTATTGAAAATTTTTCTACTCATTCAAGCGGTTCCATGGCAGAATATCAGTATTTTCAGAATTTTCAGCAGCCTTGTCAGAATTTTCAGCAACCCTATTCTCAATTCTTGAATCAAAATTTTCAACCATTCCAGCCTTATCAAGATTTTCAGCAACCAAATCAACAATTTCAATAAAACCAACCTTGGAATCAGCCAGAACAGTAGTTTCAGCAAAATTTTCAGAATTTTCAGCAACCATTTCTTCAGCAACCATTTCATCAAAACCAGCAAGTTTATCAAGATTTTCCACAACCCTCACAGCTCTCTCATAATTTTCAGCAGAATTTCAACCATTCCAGCAAAATTCTCAGTTTCAAAATTTTCAGCCTTTCAACCAACATTTTCAGCAAGCAAATCAGCAATTTCAACCAAGTTCTCCACCTAATTTTCAGCAATATCAACAACCCAATCAATCATTTTATCAGCCCCAACAACAGAATTTTCAAGATTCACAGCCTACTTATGATTTTCAACAACCCAATGCTACATTTCAAGACCAACAAGAGTCCTATGCCAATCAAGGAGACTTTGAGGACTCTAGTGAGTTTGATAAACACCAACAAAGGCTTGAGGAGATGTTTCAACAAATCATACAACAACAGCAAATTTTAGAACAATAAAGGCAACAAAAGAATGAGTCCACTCTTAAAAACATTGAAAGATACATTGGACAAATAGCTAGTGGAATGAATCAAATGCAAGCCCAAAAATCGGGACAATTACCTTCTCAAGCAACTCCTAATCCTAAGGGGAATGATTATGAAATAACTTTGAGGAGTGGGGAAGTGGTTTCAAGTTTAAACATTCCAAGGGTTGATTTTTATGAAGAAATTCCAGCAGCTTATTTTCCATCTCAGAACAGCCCCAAAATGGTTTCTAAATCAGTTGGAAGTGACCCTAGTGCAAGCCTAAGTCCTTCTTCAATTGATCTTGCAATTTTAGTGGAAGAAGAAGAAGAAATCAGCAAAATCAGGACACTTACAGCAGCTATTCCTCCTGAAATTCCTGTTCAAGATCCATTTCCAAAATTTTCAGCTCAAGTGGAGGAACCAAGGGTCCCTTTACCCTTCCCACAGCACCTCAGAGAGGATCCTCCTAGCATTAGCATGGGTATTTTAGATGAAGTTGTTGAGGCAGATTTAATTGCTGATGAAGTTTCAATTGATATTCAGAGAGAATGCTTTAGCTCAGATGAGGCTGAAGATGCATTAGTGATAGAGGCATTGGAGGAGATGGATAGTAAAGCTTGTGACAGTCTTGAATTCGATTCTGAAGCTCTACAGGATCCTTCTAGACTTTTATTTTGTGATGATATAGTTGTTGTTGGTCCTAACTTTTCTAATATGGTTGTTGCAGATATGGTTGATGAAGCATGTGTTGGAGATGATTCTATAGGTGTAGGGGATTGCACTGAGCCCCAGGGACCACCAAAATTGATTAATACATTAGAAGATTCAGAGGATAAGTATGAAAGTGTAGGGACTTGCATGGTGGAAGCAAGAACCCAAGAATCACCTGTCTTAGTTGAATGTCCACCAGAACCTGAGATTGAAGTAGAGCCTGTACATGACCAGGAGGAGGCCATAGTTACATCTACTCTTGTAGAACCTCTAGGTATTCTTCAGCATGATAAAAGGTCAGTATTTCTCCTATTTCTTTAGAAAAATCCATAGAGGTACCCAAGATTGATTTTGTTGGTTGTGATGAATTTCTTGACACATCTTATGTAGAAATTGATTGTGAAAAATTCATGGAGGTACCTAAAATTGATTTTGTTGAAGGTGATGCAATTCTTGACACATCTTATGTAGAAATTGATTGTGAAAAACCCATAGAGGTACCTAAAATTGATTTTGTTGGCTGTGAAGCAATTCTTGATACATCTTATGTAGAGATTGATTGTGAAAAATTCGTAGAGGTACCTGAGGATGATTTTGTTGAATGTGATGCATTTCTTAATACATCCTATGTAGAGATTGATTATGAAAAACTCATTAATGTACCTAAGGTTGATTTCATTGGCTGTGATGCATTTCTTGATACATTTTATGTAGAGGTTGTTTGTATTTCATTTCTTTCTTACCCTGCATGCGTTCGAGAGGTATTTTCTTTTCATGGTTTTGCAGGGTCCCGTAGGCTTCTCGAGTGGGTACTCAAACTTAATAGCCTCCAACCTCCCGGAAGGACTTCCAAAGAGTATATCATGGGAAGAGTTGAGTTTACTATGACTTGTAGCAATTTACACCAAGAATGGATTTTGAACCTTAATCGTCTCTGACCACCGGAACATACTTGTGCTAAGTTGATGAGGGAGAAATCTGTGCACTATGAGATTGATTACGTGAGGATAGTTCTCCCGAGATGGATGCTCCGTGCTCTTTACCCAACTTGAAGGGGAGTTTGTTCTTTCTTGCACTTCTATTTCATTGTAAATATCGTTTTTAAGTTTCTAGCAATGAATTTTTCTTTTAAAGTGAGTTTTTACTAATAAATGCTTAGGTAGTGTAGAATGAATAAAAAGTCATTGTAGATACCATTTTATCCTTTTTGGCACCTTACTTCTTGCATGATTTGGAATAAATGTATCCATCTAGATTTTCTTAATATCATTTTAGAATCCCTTGAAAGCAAATTAAATTTGGTTGTTAAAATTTAGGATTTGAGCCGATGGATGAAAATTCTTGGATGCTTGAGTACTACTTAGTTATGGACTCTAGATTGATGATTTGAGATGAATTTTTTTTACCTAGTGAGGAATTAGCCAAATTTTTGTGATACACACATGTGATTGTACTCTAGAACTTGCTTAGGTTCTTTCAAAACTATATTTCTATGATTGGACCACATTTATAAAGGTGAATCACTTTGTTTTCTTTCTCATATCATTTTTGCAATTTTGTTGTTGATCTACTCTATATTCCATTTTCCTTCCCTAATTTTCATGTTCATCATAATCTTTTTCATTGGACTTGGGTACTTTAATGTTTCTTGATGTTACTTTGCCTGAGACAGACAAAAAATTAAGTGTGGGGGAGGATGCAAGCATTCTATCAAATTCTGAGTACAATGCGAAATATTTGGCAACCCCAAGCAAAATGTGCCAAGTCTAAATCCTAAATGAAGCCTTTAGCTCTCCTCTTCTATGTAATGCAGAAAAAAATCATGTGATAATGTGGAGTCTGCCGAATGCTATATCTCGGGTGTTTGTCATCGATTCTCAAGATCAAATATCCAAGAGCTGCTACCAATTGCAAGAAATGAGTTGAAGGAGTTGTGTATCAAGAGTAAGTTGCAAGAGTTGGGAAGTGAAAGCTTGTTCTCACTGCCGTAGAAGAAAAGGAAGAGAAGAAAATCTGTGTTCAAGATGGATTAATAAGTGGAAAAGAAATTGGAATAAAGAGAGTATCAAGAATGCAATCCAAAATGATAGTAGTGAATTGGACACAGAATTTGTGAAACGTATGGAGAGGAAACAGCTACAATGAAGTTTGTATCAAATTTTTGAACTCATCCATAGCAAACTTAGCTATGCAATCCAAGTAGCAGTCCAAATATCTGTGAATTGGCTGAATTGAAGCTGCAAAACTTATGTTTGAAATTGGGAAGCTCAGCTAGTCACTGTTAGAAGAAGAAAAGAAAATTTTGGTTGCAGAAACAGAACAGCAGCAGGAGAAGAAAAAAAAGAAAAAGAAGAAAAAAAAACATGAAGTGGAAGTAAGTGATGGGTTAGATTTCTAAATTTGAAGTTGTGAACAAGGAGATAGTTGAATTCAAGAGTGAGTTATTGAGTGGAAGATTGAGATCTCGGCAGAAACAATTCAGAAGTCTACTTAATTCAGATACTGTCAGTACCTGATCGGTCTCTAGATCGATCAAGAAGGTGCCTGATCGGTCATTCAAACCGATCAGTGACAGTTCAGTCCGATCAATAGCCTGCCAGAATGATCAGAAGTAGCATAGACCGATCTCCAGTCCGATCAAGAGAAGTCTGATCGGTCCCTTGACCGATCAGTAGAGTTGGCACAAAACAGAACACTGAATTCAATGAATTTCCTCAGTCCCTGCTCCACCACAACTCTGATACATGCAAAATAATATACGAAGAAAGGGCAAAGTTCCTCTAGATGCATTCTTGAGTATCCAAGTGTCCCACTTTCATTATTTTTTCATATTTCCTTATCATGTCATATTACTTTTCCATATTTCCTTATCATACCACATTTCTTTACTTTCTTTATCATAATTCTTTAGTATCAAGTTCACTAAACTTCTATTTCAATTCTTATCATTTCATAATTTCCTAACTTGTTTGAATAAGCTTTTGTAAGTGTGGATCCAAATCAAGAATGATAGTGGAGAGTAGATAATAAGCAAGCTTATGGTAGTGCAAGAACCATGTTGTGTTTGAGTGAGCTCAACTTTTATTGAAAATGTAGAATTTAGGAAGAGAGCCACTAAATATTCCCTTGAGAGACTTTGTGTGTTTAGTTCATCTCAATGAGTCATGAAGGATGAAATATACTAAGTTGTTGATTTAAGGACAAGTTTCTAGTCCATTGAGTTTAGATTTGAGAATTGACAACCCTAGGTAATTTCCTTTCAATTGCTTCTAACTATGATTGAGAATAATCTAGGGGGATACATCATTAGTTCACTAGTTAGCTTGTGCGAGACGCCCAAGAGTAAGTGTGGGGGAGTTGATAACTACCATTTTGTAATCATTTTAGGCTCTCAAATCCATGTTTTGATCCACTTTTACATGCTTAAGTTTTCATTTACATTAGGTTTCATGAATTATCTCTATTTTAGCTTTGGATACAATTCTTTCTATATTTGAAATATTTTGGCACTTAAATTTGAATATAATTTTGTAGGCTTCAATTGACCATGGACCTAGATCAGATTGAGTCAAACTTGAGTCAGTATTGGCTTTGATCATGGGGATCAAGAGGTGGATCAATGTGGGTCGTCCGATCAAGAGACGACTAGATCTGAGCCATCTATCATTCGTTGACCAATCCAAGCTCAAGTTAGAGTTAATCTAGACCACGGATCAAGATCTGAAGATTTGGTCCCAATCAGAGGTCATCCAGCTGTTGGATCGAGCTTAAGAGGAGCCTAAACCGTCCATTCAAAGATCAGAGAAATTTGAGCCATCCGTTGCAGATCTGAATGATCCCAGCTGAGGAGGAGTAGATCAGGACCATTGATCAAGATCTGGAAGGTTTGGTTCAGATCGGAGAAGATCCGACCGTTGGATGAGGTCGAGACAATCACAGTCGTTCGTTTCTAACTGATAAAACAAACTTCTCCTCCGATTAGATCTGTCGTCGTCACGTAGCAGTAGTCGTCGCCAGATTGCCAGTAGAGTAGCTTCAGTTTTCTCCGTTCATCATCATTTTCTTCGTCTGTTTTCTTCTCAGATCGCGCGGCCACATCAGATTTGTTTCTTCTCAAGGTTTTGAATCATCGAGGTATGATTTTTGTTCAGTTTTGCTAATCATATTCTCGCAGCTGAAGGAGCTACGGTGAGGGTTTTGCCGGAGCTACTGCGACTGCCGATCGATCCTTGTTGATCACTGGATTCCGCCGTCCGGAGTTGTCGAAGCTTGAGAGGTGTTCTTGAAGGCGTGTTGATGGATTTTGGGTTCGATCGCCATCCAGCAGATTGAGAAGGTAGAGATCGGAGATAGTTTTTCAGCTACTGATCGATAGCGATGACCGGACAGAGATGCCTCTGATCGGTCCTGTGACGATCAAAAGAAGACCTGATCGGCCGGTTGACCGATCAGGAAGGCAAATTCACAGCAAATTGATCCAGGGAGCCTTCCTTCGTTGGTTTTTGAGTTCAGAGAGTTTCTAGCTCAACCTTTGTGTGACGGCAAAGGGAAGTTTTGTTGATGAACTAATTTGGTGTTTAAGTTAGGATTATTTTGGTTTTAAACATGTATTTCTTCAATTTGCTCTAGTTTGTTTCCATTAAAATTCAAGTCAAGTTCTTGAGCCATGTTTTGTTCCAGTTTTCTTTAATCTGCAATTAATTCCATGCAATTAGTTCTCTGCAATTAATTCTTTGCAATTAGTTCTTAAGTTTCAATTCAATAGTTTGAAATCGAATTGCTTAGTTTTTCCAATAGGTTAAGAGTAGTCCTTGCAATTTCCTAATTCGTTCCATGCTTTAGCTAAGTTCATTCTATTTCATATTGTCATTTCCTTATCGCCAAAACCCCCCATTTTATTAGAAAACCCAAATCATTAAACGACAACAACTTTCAAGCTCGAATTAAACATTTACAACTAGTCCTTGGAAAAATAAGACATGAGGCCCCTATTCTACATTTAATTTTGTAAGCCAAGGGTTTTCATCTTATAAATATCTAAATTTGAGGCTCATTCGTGTCACTTGTATTGGGCAACATCACTCCTCGGGATGCCCCATTAGCGCTGTTGACGTGCTATTTCCCCATTGCTCACAGGTGGGAGGCTTCTCCCTATAAAAGCGGGTGCAACGACCCTCTTCTACCTTCCTGCATTATCTATTTTCAAGCATTCTCACTCATTGCTATTCGTTTCGCGGCCGTATTACCCAAACGTAAGTCTCTTTCTGTTCTCTTCTTTCCTACATCTCCATGAGTCCAGTAGAGAGGAAGAAGAAGACTCGAGGTGAGGGCGAAGGTTCCTTAGGGAAACCAACCTATCATCCAGAATGGTACGATACCATCTCCTCTAGGGTTAGGTTAGAGTCCCTTCAAGCCGCCTGCTAGAGATATGGTATCCCAGATGACTGGGAGGTAGAGTTCCGGCCTTAGGTCAATCCCCCGTAGAGACTCCTGCAGGTTTTTTCACCTTCTTCTTAGGGCAGGTAGAGTTAGGGCTTCGTTTCCCTATTCCCCCCTTTTTCATGAATGTCGCCAATTATTTCAGCATACCTCTTCAACAGCTGGCTCCGAACGCCTTTGTCCAGATGGGCGGGGCGTTTATCCTCTTCAAACTCTTCAACATTCCTTTGACCCCCCGATTCTTCCATTTTTTTCTTTGTCCCAGTTGGCTCCCAAGGGGCATTTGGCTTTACTGCCCGTACCGGTCATAGGTTCCTGGGAGGTCTCCCTTCCTCCCACAAGGAGTGGAAGGAACGCTTTTTCTATTTCTGCCTCCCTGAGCAACCCTTTAGTCCTATCCACTGGACAGAGAACCTGCCGCCCATCCCGGACCTCGGCGACTTCCAGCAAGATGCAGGATACTAGAGGGCTAAGGGTATCCTGGCAGGGATGGAATTCCATGACTTTCAGCTGATGCAGTGTGAAGAGCTTCTCTATCGGGTCGACCTCAGCCCGAAAGTCACGAGCCTTAGCTCAAATCTTCGTAAGTTCTGCTTGATCTTGAAAGTATTCTTGTTAATTCTAACTGATACCTTTTTGTCCACCCCCCCTCCTCACAGACGACGTCATGCTCTCTCGAGCTATTCACCGGTTCCTGATGTGGGAGCAGGCTAATAAGCAGGCCCTAGTTCCTTCTTCAGCCCCTTCCGCCCCTTTGGGCATCTCCACCTAGGGCAGCGAGGAAATGACCACATAGGCAGAAGACCAGGAAGCTCCGGAGGCTCCCGAAGATCCCGGAGCGGCAAAACTGCCTACCAGCTTCGAAGGGGATTCCCCTTCATCTCCCATCAAGGTAATAGAGGGAGAGGTTGCGCCCACTCCCCCTGTCGAGCAACCAGTGACCCGGGTTACCGAGAAGAAACGGCGGAAGTGACTGTCCCTGAAGCCATGCCCCCTGAAGAGGTTGATGAAGGGTTTAGCCTTAGAGCTTCCACCCACCATTGATGAAGAGGACACGGTGCCTCTGTCCTAGAGGGTTCAGAGAGAACCCTCTTCTCCCCTGTGCCTCCGTTCCCATCTCCCACGACCCAGCCGCCCCGACCGACCCACCTGCTGCTCAGCGAGGCAAGGAGGTGTCGCTTGATATGCCTAGCTCTTGCCGAAAGGCCCCTGCGGCCAAGAAAACGATGACAAAGGACTCCTAATCGATCCAAATAAAGGGAACCCCTCTGACGGTCCGTAGATAGCATCTAGTTCGGAGGAGGACGTCCCTAACCCTAGAGATGATCTCGGTCAATCAGGACGGCCTACTGAGGAACTTCTCCCTCCTTCTGTTCAGCTGAGGAGGTCAGCTGGATCAGCCCGATATCTGGGCATGCTACACCAGTCCCTACTGACGGTAATTGTGCTTGAGCTTTTCCTCTTTGTTTCCTTGTTTTGATTTAACTGTCCTTTTTCCGAATCGCAGGTTGCCTCCAATTGTGCGGCTATGAGCCGCCTGTTGTGCTCCGGAGGGGTCACTGAAGACCTTCTCCAGCGAGTAGCGGAAGCAAAGGCGGAGGCTGGCCGTTCTCGCGAGGCATGCCTTCTGCAGTTGGAGGTCAGCAGGGTCCTAAGGGAAAAGGTCGGGCATTGTCTCGATGCCCTGCTGGCTTTTGAAGAGACTATGCACGACTACCGTATACGGGAGCGTGCCGCGTCCGAGAAGAATAGAGTCCTCTCTGAGGACTTGCAGAGACTGACCCAGGAACGGGACCAACTCCAGGAACAGGTGATGGAGTTATCTGTCAGCGTTCAGCTCTTGGAGTCTTCAAAAAAGGCTCTGGAGGATCAGAATAAAGAACAAGAGTGCCGACTATCTCTTCAAGAGTATGACATAGAGCTGGGGGCCGCTTATTCCTCCGACCTCCAAGACGACGTCACGCAAGCTCAGGCCAAGGCGTCGGTCGTTTCCCAGAAACTCTAGGAGACACTAGGAGCCCATGATCGCCTGTCCTGGGAGGTGGCAGAATTGAAAGCCGCTAAGAAGGAGGTTGAGGCTGCACTAGAGAAACAAAAGATTGACCATGCGACCCAGCTGTCCACGGCCGAGGCGGAGTTCAAGGCCAAATTTTTGCAATCCGACGAGTCCGACGACCTTCTGGCCAGGCAGATATGGAAGCGCTTAAAATAGGGCTTCAATGGTGCCATCGACCAACTGAAGAGGGCACAACTACTGAAACCAGATGCAAATCTGAGTTCTTTGAGTGTCGGCCAGGTCTGGGATGAGCTGTCACCCGAAGAGCAAGAAATATAGAACTCTTCCTCGACCTAGACCTTGCCTTTTTCCGTCTTTCGTGTTCTCTTTTTGTAATTTCTCCTTCTTTCCGGTAGGCCAAATATGTAATCGTTTTGAATGTGAATGAAAGCATCTCTTGGCTTCCTATGTCTTAAGTAACTTCTTACCCTGTTTGTTATTCTTAAAATGTTTGTCTCTGGCCCGAGGAGTCAGAAAGTTAAAGAACACGCACTCAGTTCAAGGTGAGGAACAAAGGTTCCTCCCCGCCCTAAGGAGCGAGGTGGCAAACAGACACGCCTGAAAAACAAGTGCTCTTGCCTAGCTAGAGGGGCAAGATGACCAACAAACATTCCGAGGACCAAGTCTACTCACTACGGAGGTAGTAGGGTTTTGCAGCTCTTGGCCGGGCATGTGCAGCACCGAGGCCAAGCCTACTCACCGAGGAGGTAGTAAGGCTTTCCAGCTCTTGGCCGGGCATGTGCTGCACCGAGGCCAAGCCTATTCACCGCGGAGGTAGTAGGGTTTTACAGCTCTTGGCCGGGCATGTGCAGCACCGAAGCTAAGCCTACTCACCGCGGAGGTAGTAGGGTTTCATAGCTCTTGGTCGGGCATGTGCAGCACCGAGACCAAGCCTAATCATCGCGGAGGTAGTAGGGTTTTACTGCTCTTGGTCGGGCATGTGCAGCATCGAGCCAAGCCTACTCACCGCGGAGGTAGTAGGGTTTTATAGCTCTTGGTCGGGCACGTGCAGCACCGAGGCCAAGCCTACTCGCCATGGAGGTAGTAGGGTTTTACAGCTCTTGGTCGGGCATATGCAACACTGAGGCCAAGCCTTCTCACCGCTGAGGTAGTAGGGTTTTACAGCTCTTGGCCGGGAATGTGCAGCACTGAGGCCAAGCCTACTCACCGCGTAGGTAGTAGGGTTTTACAGCTCTTGGCATGTGCAGCACCGAGGCCAAGCTTACTCACCACGGATGTAGTAGAGTTTTATAGCTCATGGCCGGGCATGTGTAACACCTAGGCCAAGCCTACTCACCATGGAGGTAGTTGGGTTTTACTTAGGTAAGGATTCAGCGCTCTTCGAGTAATATTTCGTTTACTCTTTTTATTTATTGAACTACAAGGCAGTGCAAACAAAGAATACAGAAGGTAAACAAACAACTCAACACCTCACCGAGTGCGATAGGGGCGGAGATGGTTGGCATGCCATAGCCTTTCCAGCCCCTTGCCTTTGTCACCTTCTAGATAGTAGCTGCCCCCTATGAGCTTTTTGGTGATAGCATACGGTTCGTCCCACTGAGGCTCTAGCTTCCCAGAGTCACCCACTGGTTTAATCCCCTTCCATACCTTGTCACCGACTTCAAAGCTGCGGGCGATTAACCGGCGTTTGTAGGCTTGCTACATCCGTTGCCGATACGCTTCCAGCCGAGCCGCGACTCTATCCCTCACCTCTGAAATGAGGTATAAGTCGATCAGCCGCTCTAGATCATTATTCTCCTTGTTATAGTGCTGTCATCGGGCGGACTCTTCCCCTACCTCCACCGGGATGACGACCTCAACCCCATACACCAGCTGGAAAGGGCTCTGGCCAGTTCCTTCTCGCGGAGTGGTACGGTAGGACCACAAGATGCTGGGGAGTTTGTCAATCAGCTACCTCTGACGTGATCTAGCTTTATCTTGAGTCCCCTGAGGATTTCATGATTGACGACCTCCGCCTGTCCATTGCCCTGCGGGTATGCTACTGAGGTGAAGGCTTGATGAATCCCCAACCCCTCACACCTCTCTTTTAGCTTGCATCCAGAAAATTATCTTCCATTGTCCGACACGAGCTTGTGGGGGATGTCGTATCTGCAAACAATGTCCCTCCATAGGACTTTCATCACCGCGGCCTCCGTGATGTGTGCTAGAGGCTTGGCTTCTGTCTATTTGGAAAAATAGTCGACGAGAACCAGCAGGAACTTCTTCTGCTGTGGCCCGATTGGAAAGGGGCCTACAATGTCCATTTCCCACTGATCAAAAGGGCAGGATATTGTAGAGACTCGCAAGGGCTCGGTCGGTCAGTGAGTCACGTGTTGATGTCTCTGACAGGCTTCACATACGGCCACAAACCTGAGGGTGTCGACTTGGAGAGTGGGCCAAAAGTACCTGTTGGTGCAGAAAGCACCCAAGTCTAGCCTGTATTTTGATAATGGCAACAGGGTTCAAAAGTTAAGGTATATTGTTTGTCTAACATGTTACTCAAGTGTGCAGGCAAAGCCCTAGCGAAGGACTGCTAGGCACCTGGTGAAGGAATGCTAGGATACAAAGCCCTAGCGAAGGACTGCTAGGCACCTGGTGAAGGAATGCTAGGATACAAAGCCCTAGTGAAGGACTGCTAGGCACCTGGCGAAGGAATATCGGGATACAAAGCCCTAGCGAAGGACTACTAGGCACCTGGCAAAGGAATGCAAGGATACAAAACCCTAGCGAAGGACAGCTAGGCACCAGGCGAAAGGCAGCTTGGTACTGAAGACCTGGCAAAGGACAGCTAGGCGCCTGGCGAAGGACTGCTGGGTAAAAGTCCAACCGGAGGAGCCGGTCGGCATCAGGTACATTCTCCCGAGAGGAGTAGGTGAGGATGCGTTCCCCGACGAGGGAACAGTAGGCGTCAGTTCGACCTAGGGCTCCATTTTGGAGGCCCAAAGTCAGAACCAAGACAGCTAAGGCTATATAAACTAACATATTAATTGCTTTATGTTGTTTTGGACTAACCCTAGATGTAGGACCGAAGAAACGAGTGTCTGCAGCTCAGAGAGCCTCAAAGGAGTGAGGCAGAGTCTGAGTAGGGCGCCCGGAGTGTCCCGGGCGCCCCCAAGGTGAACACAAAACAAAGTAAACCAAGGTGAGCTTCGGCAGCTTATGGGCGGGGCGCCCCCATGCTCCCGGGCGCCCCCGTGCTCCCGGGCGCCCCCAGGTGAAGCCAACGAAGCAAGCCAGCGAGAAGCCAAACGGATGAGAGTTGACCCGGTCCATCCGGGCGCCCCCAGTCAAGATCTGATCCCGAGTTTGAAGGGATCAGAGCTGACCGAGAAGAACTCGGATCGGCTGACACGTGGGGGGGCGCCTAACCCTAGAACTGAGGCTTTTTAAAACTACCCCCTTCAAAACTAGGGCTTTTTCGCAAATGGACTTAGCCTAGGCCCTAACCTTAGAACTGCATGCACCTATAGATTTAGAAGCCAGCATCTCACAAGCACCTTAGGATTCTTTTGATTGATAACCTAGAATGGAGTGAGATGCTTAGGTCTTTGCCTTAATTCAAGATGCTTTAAGTCAGTGCATCTGCAATAATTGGAGCACTAAATACAAACTACACAGTAATCAAGTTAAGTGTCAAGTTTAGAAAATCTAACTTGAACAGAACACTTAACTTGACTAACCCAAGCAAAAACTACTGTTTAATAACAGTTAGTAAGTAGCTAATTGGGTTAGACAGGACCCTAAAAGAAACGGATTTAGTTTAGTTCATATCCTGAATTGGGTCAGTACAGCAAAATAATGCAATTTATTATTTTGCTTTTATGCAATCATCCTGTTTCTGCTATATTTATTTATTTTTTGATATATGACAAAGGGAGAGAGATAGGAAAGGAGGAAAGGAGAGTTTAAAATCCTCTAAAATTTCTTATATAAATTTTTTTTCAAAATTTCAAACTCTATCCTTTACTCTAAGTATTTCAAAACTTAAGTTTGTAAAAATTTTTCTAAGTATTTCAAAACTTAAGTCTGCAAAATTTTTCTAAGCATTTCAAAACATAAGTCTGCAAAATTTTTCTAAGTATTTCAAAACTTAAGTTTGCAAAATTCTTCTAAGTATTTCAAAACTTAAGTTTGCAAAATTTTTCTAAGTACTTAAATTTTTATGCTCAACTTAAAGTTTTTTCTAAGTATATAAAGATAAATTTTCCAAAGTGCACAACGAAACTTGTTTTGGAAAATATATCTTTAGAGTTCTATTGAAAAAATTGTTCTAAGTAAAAATTAATCTATCTTTAGACTTAGAACTTAATTTTCAAAAACCCTACGAATTTTTGAATTATCTAGGGGGAGATTCCTTCGAGGGGGAGGGAACAAAAATTTATTTATTAACTTAACTTTTTGAACTAGGGTTGCCATAAATCAAAAAGGGAGAGATTGTTGGTGCAGAAAGCACCCAAGTCTAGCCTGTATTTTGATAATGGCAACAGGGTTCAAAAGTTAAGGTATATTGTTTGTCTAACATGTTACTCAAGTATGCAGGCAAAGCCCTAGCGAAGGACTGCTAGGCACCTGGCGAAGGAATGCCAGGATACAAAGCCTTAGCGAAGGACTGCTAGGCACCTGGCGAAGGAATACCGGGATACAAAGCCCTAGCGAAGGATTGCTAGGCACTTGGCGAAGGAATGCCAGGATACAAAGCCCTAGCGAAGGACAGCTAGGCACCAGGCGAAGGGCAGCTTGGTACTGAAGACCTGGCGAAGGACAGCTAGGCGCCTGGCGAAGGACTGCTGGGCAAAAGTCCAACCGGAGGAGCCGGTCGGCATCAGGTACATTCTCCCGAGAGGAGTAGGTGAGGACGTGTTCCTCGACGAGGGAACAGTAGGCGTCGGTTCAACCTAGGGCTCCATTTTGGAGGCCCAAAGTCAGAACCAAGACAGCTAAGGCTGTATAAACTAATATATTAATTGCTTTATGTTGTTTTGGACTAACTCTGGATGCAGGACCGAAGGAACGAGTGTCTGCAGCTCAGAGAGCCTCAAAGGAGTGACGCAGAGTCTGAGTAGGGCGCCCGGAGTGTCCCGGGCGCCCTAAGGTGAACACAAAACAAAGTAAACCAAGGTGAGCTTCGGCAGCTTATGGGCGGGGCGCCCCCGTGCTCCCGGGCGCCCCCCATGCTCCCAGGCTCCCCCGTGCTCCCGGGCGCCCCCAGGTGAAGCCAACGAAGCAAGCCAGCGAGAAGCCAAACGGATGAGAGTTGACCCGGTCAATCCAGGCGCCCCCAGCGTCCCGAGAGCCCCCAGTCAAGATCTGATCCCGAGTTTGAAGGGATCAGAGCTGACCGAGAAGAACTCGGATCGGCTGACACGTGGGGGGCGCCCCCGACGTTCCAGGCACCCCCAGGCGCTATAAAAAGGGCCCTCGACCCCAAGGCTTCAACACTGAATTCATTCAACGCAACTACGCTCTTCTGCTCCCGCACTCTGCTCCAGAAACCTCTCGACTCGAGATACAAGCGCCGACGACGTCCCTCTCCTCCGAAAAACATTCCACACCGGACGTCGGTAACGAAGAGCAATTTCCTTTTCGTGTCTACTATACTGCAATTGTAAATCTATTTGTAAACCATTTTGCGCACATATAGAATTGCCCGCAGTAAACGGTCAACGACCGTGGGCCTTGGAGTAAGAGCCGAACGCGACTCCGAACCAAGTAAAAAACTTAGTGTTTGCGTCTGTTTGTTTTAATTTCCGCTGCGTAATTTCTCTATTTCTTAAATCCGAACGTTTTCCGATATTCACCCCCCCCCTCTATCGGTTCTCTCGATCCAACAGTACCCTACCAAGATAATCTTTCTAGACAGAGATCTTTCCCCAATATGGCTCCCGTAGATGCCTTCATGTACTTCTCGCATCACGTAGTCGGCCTCCTCTGGTCCGACACATTTGAGGAGTGGTCGAGCAAAGGCCCTCCTGTATAGTTGGTCGTCGACCAGCGTGAATTTGGCCACCTGACGACGGAATAGTCGGCTTCCCTGGTCCATGCTCGGAACATTCCCACTACGTAGGAACTCCATATATGGATCTCTCCAATCGGTCCTAGTGTCACCTTCTGCGTCCTCTCCAATCTGTGCTACTGTTTTGTAACGCCCACTTTTTTTTTCTTTCTATTAAGCGGCGTTACGTTAACATACTTAGGGCATGTAGACATCATAAGGCAGTGGAATAACTTTAAAACTTACACGTACATGCCCTACTACCATTCTTAACATAATGACATGGAAACTCGGCATTTTAACTTCATACTTAAACATCATATCATGTCATACTTAACATCACATCATAGAGTTCCATAAGTCATTATTCAAGCATTCATAAGTGACTAAAATAAAGTTCTAGCATAAACGATAAACATAGGATTCCCTGGGCCAAGTCACTACCACACACATACGTTCTTGCCCTTCCTGCTGCTTCCTCATTGTCCCCTTGAATGATCTGCGGTATAAGGAAATAAGACTATAAGCACACAGGCTTAGTAAGACTCTTTCCTACTCACAAAACCATTCGGCATTTCATAATGAGCACATGAAACATTAAAATACTTGGTGATCTACTTAGAACATAACAACTTGAATCACTTATCATATACTTGACATGGCATGAACTTAAACATAAGTGAACATTCCTATCATGACATATGAGACATGGTATAAACATATCATAATAAACATTTCAAGCATGGCATAATACATGGTATAAACATAACATGATAAACATTTCTAGCATAGCATAATACATGGTATAAACATAACATGATAAACATTTCTAGCATGGCATAATACATGATATAAACATAACATAATAACCATTTCTAGCATGGCATAATACATGATATAAACATGACATGATAAACATTTCCAGCATGGCATAAACCAACCTGTATGGCATAAACATAAGCATACTTCCTATAATAGCATATGAGCATCATCTTAACATAATTATGACATAGATCAATTATTCTCATGCATCTTTCTTAACATGAAGAGTAATCATAAAATCTTATCAGCATAGCATAATGCATAACATGAATGAATGCATGAGGGGAATGCATATACATAAGGATGCTTAACTTTTTAAAACATACTTTTAAATGCTTAAACATAATCATCATATCATTGGGGTCCCCGGCTTGTACCACATACATACATCATAGCGCGCATCCTTAGCAAGTCCGAGGTAGCGAGCCCCAACCTACTAGGGTAAGGACAGCATAGTCGGTAGTCCCCGAACCGAGGCGTTCTTAAGGAGCCCATCCCTGTTGCACAGCTCCGGTAGTGCCAGAACCGTGGACAGCATAGTCGGTAGTCCAAAACCGGGGCGTTCTTAAGGTGCCCATCCCTTGGACCCATACTTCGGTCCGGTACAAGCCCATTCATAAAGTAAAATACTTTACATGTTTCATCATTCATAAGACATTCATAGCATAACCATGTTACATAAAGCATGACTTAACACATGCTTGTCCTTTTATTGTTCATACTTACTGCATAGCATCATGATGTCTGAAAGGCATGAGCATTATCTTCATTCATAAACATGGTATGCATCTTTTTTTCCATAAACATGGCATGTATCTTTATTCATACAACATGGCATGCATCATTATTCATTCAACAGGGCATGCATCATTATTCATACAACATGGCATACATCTTTCTACATAAATATGGCATGCATACCTAAACATCATTCCTATTCCTAGTACTTGCATGATCATATCATAGAAGGTAAGCATTGCATCGAACATGACATGTTTTTCATAGATATTTATCCTACTACATAGAGCTTGTATAATCATGATACCTAAGGTAAACATTGCATTTCTTGCCTAAGCATGGTATCTATCTCAAGCATGCATAAGTAGGATTCTCATAACATTCTACCTATCATTCAAATACATGGCATAAACATAAGACATTCATAATAAACCCTAATAAGCATGGCATTCAATCATAACATACAACATAAACATGGTGCTTAAGGTTAAGGGTATAGGTAACATGACTTCTACCACATGCTTGGACCTATATATATATATATATATATATATATATATATATACTTCATGATAACATAAATCATCATTCTTTGAATCCTAACTCCACCCCAAAACCCTAGATCCAAGGCTTGGCCGAAACCCATAAGGTGGAGTTCCATCCATTTCATAAACAAGTAAGTTAGCATAAGGTAAAGAACCAATCATACTTTACTTATAAGACCATGGGAGGCCATTAGGGCTCATAATTAGGGTTATCCCTAACCTTTAACCCTCTTTCCTTGTGCTGGACGAAACCCTACATGGCCATGGGTGCATGGAAAAATTCCATGAAAACCCCAATCAAACATCAAACACCAAACATACTCTACCATAAGGCCATTGGGACCCTTGCTTGAGGGAAGCCCTAACTTTTTGCCCTAGATCCCTATTTGGCCGAAACTTGTGGGGGTCACAAAGCCTTGTAAAAGTTCCCATAAGCCCCCTTCAATCTCCCTTATATCATGATAATACACAAAACACATGCTTGAGGGTTTAGATTCAACCCTACCCATGGATTCATGGGATGGCCGAAACCCTAGGGGATCCTAGGGTACCCCAAAAATTCCCAAAAATTATATTTAATCTCTAAACATCATGAGGGCACATTAGAAAATATAATATAGATTTTTAGCATCATCATGGATTCAAAAACCCTAAGGCCGAAAGCTATAGGGCCAAAATCATGGTTTCTTCAACATAAACCCCAAAACTAACTTTATATCATGCTAAAATGCTAAAAATCATAGAGAACTATTATACCACAGGTGAGGGAATCTTACCTTGGTGGATCTTGATTTTTAGACCTTAAAAGAGAAGAAAATTGCAATTTCTTTGGACCCTTGAACCCCCTTGCCTTTGTATCCTTGGAAAATCCTTAGATCTTGGTGATAGGACCTTCTTGTGGAGCTTTTTCAAGGGAGAACCACCCTTGTGGTGTTCGGCTAGGATGAGGGAGGAGGGAGGAAGAAAATGCAATTGATGGAAGGAAGAAGTAACTCCCAAACCCCCCTCTTTATAACTCATCAAGTAGGCAAATGAAGAGTCTCTTCATGACTCTTCATCTTCTTCTAAGTCTTAACCTATATCCACTTCATTTCCTCATAGAAATCCCTTGCTAGGTGAGTTGGTTAAAGCATACATGATTGTACAAGAGGTCCAAGGTATAATCCTTGGTCCATGCACTAATTTTTTTATATTTATTTTTATTTATTTTTCTATAAATTCCGAAAATTCCTTAAAAATTCCCCCATAATTATGTAAATATTTCTCATTAAAACCCCTTTATATCTATACTAATTTTCACCTAAAATTCACCAATAATTATGGTACTAAAAAGCCCATATAAGGCCCATTAGAGCCCTTTTTCCCAATTTAAATGAGAAAACATGGATTTTCTAGACCAAAGTTCACATTAACGTTTCTAGGTCCCTTGGAAAATTATCTAGACATGCTTAATATTTTAAGAAAATATTAAGAGAATTTTCCGGGTCGTTACACGTTTCTTCCAGGGTGCTAGGCTCATCCAACTGCTAGGTTGAAATGGAGCTAGCCAGTTTGGCTAGTTCATCGGCCTTGGCATTGTCGGCCTAGAGATCTTCTACAAGATAACCTCCGTGAAGGAGGCCTTCAGCTGCTCGTAAAGGACCACATACTTCTGTAGGCGCTCGCACCTGACTTTGAAGTGACCCTTTATTTGCTGTGCCACAAGCTGGGAATCCGAGTGTACAATAACCCAAGTAGCCCCCATGTGCTTGGCTACTTGTAGGCCCGCCAGGATCGCCTCGTATTCAGCTTCATTGTTGGTAGCTTTGAAGTGGGGTTGGATGAATAAATGTAACGTGTCCCCCCAGGGGGAGACCATTAACACCCCGACCCCACTGTACCGGCTGTTGGAAGACCCGCCCACGTAGATCTTCCACATTCCTTCAACCTCGGCCTCTGGGAAAGTCTCCAACAAGAAGTCTGAGAGGGCTTGTGCCTTGATAGCGGCACGAGGCTGGTACTCAATACCATATTCGCTTAACTCCGTTGTCCATTTGATTAGCCGTCCTGAAGCTTCGGGGTTGGTGAGGACCCGTGCGAGCAGACTGTTGGTGAGGACCACGATGGGATGTGCCAGGAAGTACGACCTTAACCTCCGGGCCATTAAGACCAGAGCATAAGCCAGCTTCTCCATCGTAGTGTATCATGTTTTGACATCCTTTAGGAGATGTCCGAAAAAGTAAATGGGATACTGCACCATGCCTTCTTCGCGAACAAACGCTGAGCCTACCACTTGCTCTGCTGCAGATAGGTAGACAAATAAAATCTCCCCCTCCACCAGTTTGTAGAGGATGGAGAGCCCGGCGAGGTAGGTCTTCAGATCTATGCCTTCTCACACTGTTCATCCCACTCGAACTTGGCTGCTTTTCTCAGAATCTTGAAGAATGGTAGGGTCTTATCTGCAGATTTGGAGATGAATCTGGATAGAGCCATGATTCTTCCATTTAGCCGTTGCACTTCCTTGAAGTTGCGAGGGGATGACATATCCAGAATAGCCTTTACTTTTTCTGAATTAACCTCTATCCCCCTCTCTGTCACCATGTAGCCCATGAATCGGCCGCTCTTGTCACACCCCGAGACCTAGGAGCCGCTAATCCAATAGAAAATCGGACAACACCTCTCCAGTCCGGTGGACAATTTGCACATGCACACAACATATATATCACAACCACGCAGTTTATATGGGCCTTAGGCACCAAATCCAAGCAGAATAACAAGATATATGATAATATGCTCATAAAACCAAAACCCGAACTTACTTGAGCTGCCAGGGGGCAGGAATGCAGCAAAACCACACACGTAGTCCAACAAAGGACTCAAAAGTACAATGTCATAAATCAAATCCCAAACCACAAGTCCGTGATAATTCCAGTGCAATGTAATAAAACATAATATGGTCCTAAAACAGAAAATAGTAGATAAAACCTAAATTGAATGTAGTAGCAAGCACGGGACTGGCGACTCGGACCCTCCTGGCAGATCTCAATCTGAAATCAAAAAGTAATGGCAACGGTGTGCGTCCATAAGCTCAGCGGATACCCAGCAGATATGCATAGGGCGTTACAATAACAATAAGGGTCTACGCTAATACAGTCTCATATAACAATCAGAAAGGGTATACTAAAGATACTAAATACAGGTACATACCCGAATCCATCTCTCCTGCAACGGGGTGTAATCAATCCCTATGGAATAAGTATAACATACAATCCAAGGTAACCAGGTATCCAGTAAATGCATGTCAATTAAGTGCAGAAATCAAATGCAGCAAACAATGCACGATGCAAAATATGCACATGATGCAATGACAGTCCCAGTCAGGATCATCGTCCACGACGTCCGCGTGGGTAGAGTTGTGACAACCTGTACGCACCCTGCCATCACTGCTCCTGAGTGACCGGGTGGACAGGATGCTGGCGGAGACTACGGTCCTACCCCAAGCAATGGGGGAGTCTAGCTCTCATCTCCTCGTGGCTTAATACGAGAAGGGATCCCTGGCTGCTACCACGCCCGGACCCACCCTCCGAATAGTGGCCGAACGGAGCAATACAGGGCAAATGCACACACTCTATGGTAACCACTACCCGTGAGTGGATGTGTGTGCATATCCTCATGTAACTGACGATGGGCTCAGACTACATAGGAGCCGATGATCGTCAGCATGCAATAATGCAAGGATGGTGCATGACCCAAGCACATATAACACCCACCAAGTTCTCAACTAACCCCTCAGGGTGCTAGGTATAGGTCTGGATCTTATATCATGGAATACAAGTACCCTACTAGGTAAACTAACGAAATAACCAATGATCCATCAATGTCAAATGCGAAGGGAGAATATCACTACATCTATGCCCAAATATATATACGCATAGCCACTACTGTGACTGTATGAAACTAAAAGAGATATAACCTCAAGGATAAACAGCATGTATCAAATATAGGTATACTAAGGCAGATATAGCATACAATCTTACTGTTATTTATAACAAACTACGCATAGCAATATGACAATATCTAAAAGATAAGTCAAAGGGTACCCGCCTCCTAATAAAAGAATCCAAATGTGAAGAAAAACCACCCGCCATATCAGCAATACTAAATCCAATCAATGCCCTGTATCAAAGGCATAATATTTAGTTACAATAATATGTAATCGATAGCTAACCAAATTGTCTCAAATAATTAGGATCGTCCTGACTATTCTGTTTCATTTAATTATTTACCATTAAATGAGTAGCCCCTAATTATCCCAAATTACCTAGATTAGATTCATCAATATAAGATTCCTAATTTAATCCATAATTAGATTAAATGAGGTCTAGCCCCTAATTAAACACTTAAATCATAATTCAATTAGGGAACCCAAATAAAGTGATCATTAATTGACCTTACTGAAATGACTGGTTTTTAATGAATCGACATCCCTTTTTAATCTCATTCATGGATCACATCTAATCCAAATTAATTAACCTCTCTTATAAGCATGATTCATATTTCAACTATCCAACCTCTTATCTAAACCAAATCTAAAAGTATCACATAATTATCCAAATTCTTGTATCAATCCAACCATTAACCTATTATTCCAATTGAACTAAATAGCCACAACTAACTAATCCCAAACAGTTTCCCTAAATAGAAACTACTCCTAGCAAGATTATTTGCCCACGTACAACATTCATCTATATCCAATTTATCCAGGAATCAACCTTACAGCCGAACAGAACCAAAACAAAGGCAACATGTAAAGGAAATACTCTCCTTACCTCAAATCAACATTTCTTCAGCTGCTCAAAATAGAACCACGATCCAACTGCCACCCATTCAACGCCTCACAGTGAAGGAAAACAGCACAACAAATCTAGAATGAAACAACTCTCCAACATTTACTCGGAATTTAAACACAAACAACCCATTAATCCAATCCAAGGTATCATCCATCACAACACAAAGCTAATTCATCCTTACCTGCGCCTGGCATAGCTCTCCACGGTAGCCAATTCCAGTCGGCACAGTGAAGGGAAACAGAGAGGAAGAAGCCGCCTCTTGGCTGCGGCCAAGGTTCACGAGAAGAGTTAAGAAAGGGATCGGGTGGCTGCGGCCAACGGCTAGGGCACGCGCGAAGGGGAGGAAGAAGGAGTCGGATCGTCGCTGCTTAGGGCTCGCAAAGGGAGCGACGAGGAGGAAGGCTTCACCGATGGCTGCTGGTTGCGGCTAGGGCACGATGAGGAGAAGAAACCAGAAGAAGAAGGGGTCGGCGCAGCGGCTAGGGCTCGCGACGAGGTGAAGAAAACGACGCCTGCGGGTCTTGGCTGCGGCTAGGGCTCGAGCGAGGCTTTAAAACAAAAAGGGGCCTTTTGCAAAAAGGCCCTTCACCCTTCCTCAATTTCACATTCCACCCTTAGGGTTAATGTTTTAACCATTTAATCCCTCTCTTTCATTATAATCCCTAAATCTGCCCATATAATTTTCGAAAAATTTTATTCTGCCGATTTTTTTTTGTCGTATTTAATAGCTCTTCACCCCGAACAAGCATTTGGCCGAATTCAACTTCAGTTTGTTAGCCCTCAAGGTGGCGAACGTCTCTTCTAAGTCGGCTATCATGTCTATTCCCTTCTCCGTCTTGACCAGGATGTCGTCCACGTACACCTCGATGTTTCTCCTAATCTGGTACCTGAAGACGTTGTCCATCATCGGCTGGTAAGTTGCCCCAGCATTGCACAATCCAAAAGGCATGACATTATAGCAGTATGTGCCATCGGCTGTCACAAAGCTGACTTTCTCCTGGTCTTCGGGCACGAGAGGGACTCGATGGTAGCCTTGATAAACTTCCAACATCGAAATAAACTCGCAACCGACCGTGGAATCTACTAACCAGTCTATTCGAGGCAAGGGATAACAATCTTTGGGGCAAACTTTATTCAAATCGCGAAAATCGATATAAACCCACCATTTACCTCCTGGCTTAGGGATGAGGACTACATTAGCTAACCAGGCTGGGAATTGAACTTCTCTGATATGCCCGACCATTAGAAGCTTATGGACATTGTCCCGGATAGCCTTGTCCTATTTTGGTGTAAAGTGCCTCCGCCTCTGCTTCACTGGTCGGGCTCCAGGGGTAACATGCAAGTGATGCATGGCTAATGCCGGGGGAACCCCTTTGATTTTTCGGCGGCCCAGGCGAAGACATCTCTATGACTTTGTAGGCAGTCTATAAGACAACTTCTTAGTTCCGGTCAAGGTCGGTGGCGATCTTCGTAACTCCCCCCTTCTGATGCGAGTGAATTTGGACCTCTTCGCTCTCGACCTCCCTCCGTTCTTCTTTAGGTCCTTCATCTCCTCGTAGGTCGGCGAGATCAATTTGCAAGGCTTCGTAGGACCTCGGTAAGACCTCTGGTAGGACCCCTCTAGGAGGACCTCCGGAGATCACTGGGATCTCCTCTTGCTTCGAAGCCCCTTGCTGCAAAGCTGCTGGCTCCATTTGTTACTGTTGGAGCGCCTCTTTGATGGTGTTGGCCACCAAGCAATCTAGTTTCTCTTTTGTCAGGACGATGGATTGCCCTGCCAGCTCTGCCATCGGTGCTCCTTCTAGTTCTTTACTGGTATTCCCACAGACGACGTCAAAATTATTCCGGAAGGAATCGACATCGACGGCCAGTCACCAGGGTTCAGCCCACGCGGACGCTGACGCTAGAGGAAGAGCTCACACCCTGCGAGATTAACACGAGTGTTAGGGGAACACGCTGGAGGATTTCCGGCGAAGCCCACTCAGACGCTCAAGTCAATGCCTCGATCTAGGAGATGAAAAGAACATAAAAAAAAGGTATGCATTGTTGGTGCAGGAAGCACCTAAGTCAAACCTGGGTTTTGATAATGGCAAAGGGTTCAGAAGTTAAGGTGTTATTGTGATCTAACAAGCTTACTAAGTATGCAGGAAAAGTCCTAGGTACACTAGGCAAGAAGTCCTGACAAAGGGCTGGGCAAGAAGTCCTGGTCAAGGACTGGACAAGAAGACCTGACCGGAAGTTGGGCAAAGAAGTCCTGGTCGAGGACTGGGCAAGAAGTCCTGGCAAAGGGCTGGGCACCGAACACCTGACCGGAAGTTGGGCAAGAAGTCCTAGTCGCGGACTGGGCACAAAGACCTGGTCAGGTGGATTGGGCAAAAGTCCAACCGAAGGTGCCGGTTGGCAATAAAGTAAACTCTCCAGAGAGGAGTAGGTGAGGACGCGTTCCCCGTGCGAGGGAACAGTAGGCATCGGTTCGACCTAGGGTTCCATTTGGGAGACCCAAAGTCAGAACCAAGACAGCTTAGGCTGTAAATAATGGCTAACATATTTGCTTCTTGTGTTTTGGAACTAACCTTGGTTGCAGGGAATGAAGGAATGTGTTTCTGCAGCTCAGGCGCCTCAAAGGAGTGAGGCGCCCCACTGGGGTTAGGCGTCCGTATGGATACGGGCGCCCCAGTTGAAGGCTAAACCAATGCAAGCGAAGCAAAACTGCCACAAAGCCTGGGCGTACTCAGCTCATGCGCCCGAGACCATACGGGCGCCCCCATCAGCTCAGGTGCCCCAGTGAAGATGGATAAGCGCTGACCGAGCCTGCGGATAAGAGATCGCGCAGGGAAGGCCACGTGTAGGCGCCCCCATCAACACAGGCGCCCCCATGGGTGCTATAAAAGGGGGTTCACCCCCAAGGCTTCGAAGAACATCGCTCTCAACGCTCCAAGAACTTTCGTTCAAGCGCTACGCTCCGGGAACCTCCGACCTCGAGATTCCAGAGCCGACGACGACCCTCTGCTCTGAAATGCGATCCACCTCGGGCGTCCGTAAATTTAAATTACGAAAGTGTTGTTAATTCAATTTCCAATTCTATATCTGTACTGTCAAGTTGTAAAAGATTTTCCGAGTATAGAATTGCCCAAAGTAAACGGTCAAGGACCGTGGGCCTTGGAGTAGGAGCCGACCGCGGAAAACCAACCTGTGTTCGCGATTGGTTGATTATTTTCCGCTGCATATTTTCTCTTTTTTCGAAAAATTTGATCTCGATATTCACCCCCCCCCTCTATCGAGTTTCTACGATTCAACAAGTGGTATCAGAGCGGGTGGCTCAAATTTGGTGCAACCACCAATTTGAGAGTTTTTTTACGGAATTATTTTAATTTTTTTTCGAATCTTTCTCGTTAATCGAGGTTGGTGCAACACCACTCGATCGTTTTAATTTCTATTAATTTTTCTCCCGCACTACTAATCCAAGACTAAGTCTTGGAATGAGTTTTCTTTATTTTTCTTTTTCAGAAAATATTAATGGTCATGCAAGAGGGATTCAGCACAGCCAGACCATCGCTTTTCAGTGGAGAAGATTTCTCCTACTGGAAAAGCAGGATGGAAGTCCACCTGAAAACTCAGGTGAACATGTGGATAATTATCCAATCTGGCTTGGAGATTCCCAAGAACGCAGAAGGAGTGGCACAACACTACTCTGAATGGGGCGCCTCGTTGAAAAAGAAGATCGAGGCTGATGCAAAAGCAACCCAGACATTGCAATGCGGATTGACCAAGGAAGAGCTGAATCGGGTGTATCCCTTCAACAGTGCCAAAGAACTGTGGAACAAGCTGATTGAGCTGCACGAAGGTACCTCCGATACCAGAATCAACAAAAGGGATCTGTTGCTGAATAGTCTCTACACGATCAAGGTGAATGAAGGCGAATCAGTAGCACAGCTCCACGCCAGAATCCAGGAGCTAATGAATGGGCTGCACACAATAGGTCACAAGGTAGAGAACCGTGATCTAATCAGGTATACCCTAAACGCGTTCCCAAGGAACACACTGTGGGCATCTATGGTAGATGCTTACAAGGTTTCCAAGGACCTTTCAAAAATTAAATTAGATGAACTTTTTTCAGAATTAGAATTGCATGAACAGACTAACTCCACAATGGTCGAGAAAAGTATTGCCTTTATTGCAGGTAAAACCCAAGGAAAAGTCGCCAAGAAGAAGCCTCAACCAGCACCCGAGTCTGACTCGGACTCAGACTTAGAAGACAGTGAAGGGGATCGACCCAAATTGGTTCGGCTAGCTTGGGACTACTACAAGGAGCTGAAGCACCAGACAAATAGAAAGAAAGCAAGCCAAAGGAAGGAAGATCCAGCTAAACCTTCAACTTCAAAAAGCAAAACCAATGTCACCTGCTACGAATGCAACAAGAAGGGACATTACAAATCAGAATGCCTAAATCTGAAGGAAGCCAAGAAGACTCGAAGGAAAAAGGCTCTTCAAGCCACGTCGGATGAATCTTCCTTCGAAGAAGAAGAAGAGGCCCCGCAATCAAATCTTCTCGCTTTAACCGCTTCGGAAGACATCGACACCGGATCGGAATCGGAGCCAGACGACGGAAGGCTCACAATCTCGGAAAATGGCCAAATAACGGTAACAGGTTATTCTGAAATTGAATTATCTAAATTAATTGCTTATTTATCTCGCAACTTGGCGAAAGCCAAAATCCGGGTTGAGTCCCTCCGACAGGAAGTAAAACTCCTGAAAGAGGAAGCCGACTTGAGATCCTTGACCGAGAAGGTTCAAGAAGGAAACTCTACTCAAGTTGAAAAACTTGAGAAAGAGAATTTCTCCTTGAAAACTCAAGTCAAGGAGCTCAGAGTGGCTTTAGAACGATTCACTTCGGGTTCCAAGGGTCTTGCTATGATCCTTGGAAAATAGAAATCCGTTCTTAACTAATCTGGATTAGGGTATCGAACCATGTCTAGACAACGGTCTTATTATGCTGTATTGAACCAACCTAAAGCCAAAGTTCAAGCATGGGTCCCCAAGCTTTGCTTGAACAACCAAGCTGGACCAAACCAGTATTGGATCCCCAAAGACAAGATTCACATCTTGCCTAATCATTATCAAGGCTATAGTCTAGGGGAGCTAATTTAAAAACAATTTTCATAATTAGATAAGTTTTTTTTAATCTTATTGCATGCTTGCTTGTTTATTTCCTTCAGGAATTCATTATGCTTAGACCTAGGACAGGTTAGACTAAGGACTAAACTACTTAATTAAAATTTGAACAACATAGCATTGGGTGGAGGTGAGATGATAGTACGTTAGGGAAACCTTTTTAGTAAGATCAAGTATACCCTACTTGGTCTGTTTAGTCTGGTGGAACTAGCCGAAGCTACCGATCCAAGACCCAAACTAGTTAAACCAAAATCTTTCAAGGAGTAACTTGAAGATGAATTTTCAATAAAAGGCTTTGTCAAGGAAAGGGTTGATGATCCAATAAGGCTACGGCCAAAGAAGGCCTACTGCCTCGCCAAGACCTGGAAGTAAATTATTGAAAATCAAATTCACTTTACTATTGTCATATTTGAATCTAACACAAATTTCAATTAATCTTAGGCTCAACCACTTTTCAAAATGAACTTAACCTTAATTTATTTAATCTTTTAAAGTTAACCATGCTTTCAAAATTAAAATCTTCATTTCTGTTAAAACCTGTCTCACACAACCCATAAGAATAATGTGATTGATAACACTAGATTGGGTGAGACAGACTAGGTTGTGAAAATCAATTTAAGCTATCCTTAATTCTAATTGGATCCAAATCAATAAATACTTTATGTGTAGGAACATAAAGATTTGGACCAATGGATGTTGGATAGTGGATGCTCCAAACATATGATTGGAGACAAATTGAAATTCACCAA
This sequence comes from Boesenbergia rotunda, assembly GCA_024364735.1. Taxonomy (NCBI): domain Eukaryota; kingdom Viridiplantae; phylum Streptophyta; class Magnoliopsida; order Zingiberales; family Zingiberaceae; genus Boesenbergia; species Boesenbergia rotunda. Next base: position 173,440 of record JAGFNQ010005370.1, on the reverse strand, counting down.
ATTGAAGTTAAAGAACCTAGGCTCAGTAGCATTTGGTAACAATACTACACTCAAAGTCATTAGGTCGGTAACATTGAACTCAAATCCGACTTCGTAATTAAAAAGGTACTCTTGGTTGAGAATTTCAAATTTAATTTGCTTAGTATAAGTCAATTATGTGATACTGGCTATGTAGTTACATTTATCAACTCTGACTGTCTAATTAGAAATCTTCAAGACTCAGAAGTCATGCTTAAGGGTACTAGGAAAAATAATGTTTATACTATCAATCTACCTGTAGTACCAAAATGCCTCTTAACTCAACTAGAAGAATCCAACCTCTGGCATAGGAGATTAGGTCACACTAATGTTAGACTAATTTCCAAAATCACCCAGTTTGGTCTAATTAAAGGAGTACCAAAAATTAAGAACTATGAAAATACGATATGTAACTCATGTAAACAAGGTAAACAAACTAGGTCTAATCACAAGCAAATTCAATCAGACTTAACCCAAACCACACTTGAGCTGCTGCACCTTGACCTATTTGATTCACATGGAGCCAAGTCACTAAGCGGAAACCGATACTGCTTAGTCATTATTGATGAGTATTCTAGGTTTACCTGGGTTAGGTTCCTAAAAACTAAGGATGAAACCCTAAACCTGTTTATTGACTTATGCAAGATAATCGAAAATCAAAATGATATCAAAATCAAAAAACTTAGAAGTGATCACGGGGGAGAATTTGAGAATCAAAGGTTTGAGGAATTCTATAGAATAAATGGATATATTCACGAATTTTCCTGTCCTAGAACCCCCCAGCAAAATGGGATAGTAGAAAGAAAGAACAGAACCCTTTAGGAAGCCGCTAGGACCATGCCCAATGAATTCAACCTAGCTAACCAGTTCTGGGCGGAAGCAATTAGTACGGCTTGCTATATCCAAAATAGGGTCCTAATTAACAAAAGACATAATAAGACTCCTTATGAACTATATTACCATAGACTGTCCAACCTGCATTACCTAAGGGTCTTTGGGTGCAAAGTCCACATCTTGAACACCAAGGACTATCTAGGTAAATTTCAATCTAAGTCAACCCCAGGAGTCTTCTTAGGATACTCAACAACTAGTAGAGCCTATAGGGTTTACAATAAACAAACTAATAAAATTGAAAAAATAACTAACTTAATCTTTGATAAGGAGACTAATCCAAAATTTGATAACCAAAACCTAAACCAATCAAATATTGATCAGGAAGAAAATGAACAAATAGATGAACCATCAACTGAACCACTAATTGAACCTCTAAATGAACTAACTCTTGAACCAATTACTGCATCAATTGAATCAGTAATTGCACCAACCCAAGTAGTTGAACGAATACTGAACCAAACCGTCCAGCCGGACCTGAGGCTGAACCAAGTTCTAGAAGAACCAAGAAGCCCAGACTCAATCACCCTTCTGATCAAATTATGGGTGATCCCACCTTAGGAGTCAAAACTAGGTCTTCCTATAGAAATCATAGTCAGATCGCACTAATTTTAAAAATTAAACCTAAGACTATAGAGGAAGTCTTACCTGATCCTGATTGGATCATAGCTATGCAAGAGAAATTAGCCCAATTTGAGAGAAACCAAGTCTAGGAACTAGTACCTAAACCTGAGGGAAAATCTATTATAGATACTAAGTGGATGTTTAGAAACAAACTAAATGACCAAGGGGAAATAGTTAGAAATAAAGCCCGCTTAGTAGCAAAAGGGTTCAGTCAAGTCGAAGGATTAGACTATGATGAAACCTATGCCCTAGTAGCCAGACTTGAATCAATTAGAATGTTGTTAGCATTTGCAACCCATAGAGGGTTCAAACTCTACTAAATGGACGTTAAGTTAGCCTTTTTAAATGGGTTCATCAAAGAAGAAGTCTATGTAGGGCAACCCCCAGGGTTTGAAGAACTAGAAAAACCTGACCACGTTTTCAAACTTAAAAAGGCACTTTATGGATTAAAATAGGCACCTAGAGCATGGTATGAACGTCTATCAACTTACCTTATTTCTAAGGAATTTAACCAAGGACAAATTGACTCCACCCTTTTTGTTAAAACCTTAGAAAAAGACATCTTTATTGCCCAAATCTATGTTGACGACATAGTTTACGGATCTACCAACTCAAACTTTTTAAAGGAATTTGTAAAAATAATGGAAAATAAATATGAAATGAGCTTAGTTGGTGAGCTCAATTTCTTCTTAGGACTGCAAATTAAGCAAACTAGGGATGGTAATTATGTTCACCAATCCAAATATGCTAAGGAGTTAATAAAGAAATTTAAAATGGATAACTCCAAAAGCATAAGTATCCCTATGGCCACAAATGTCAAGATTGATAGTGATCCTGAAGGTAAACCTGTAGATCTTAAGCTATACCGGAGTATGATTGGAAGTCTACATTACCTTACAGCCAGCAGGCCTGATATCCTCTTCTCTGTAGGAATGTGTGCTAGATACCAAACCTATGCTAAGGAAATGCACTTAGCAACCTTAAAAAGAGTACTTAGATACATTAAGGGCACCCTAAATGTAGGGATTTGGTATCCTAGGATCTCAACCATTGAACTATCAGGATACTCTGACTCTGACTATGCTGGATGCAAACTAGATAGAAAAAGTATAAGTGGAAGCTGTCAACTTTTAGGAAATAGTCTAGTCAGTTGGTGCAGTAGAAAGCAACACTGCGTAACCCTATCTACAACCAAAGCAGAATATGTTGCTTTAGGAGAGTGTGTGGCACAACTCTTATGGATGATGCACACTCTTAAGGACTTCCAGCTTGACTACACCCAAACCCAAGTCTACATTGATAATATAAGCTCAATCAATCTAACCAGAAACCCAATTCAACACTCAAGAACAAAGCACATAGAAGTTAAACATCACTTTGTAAGGGATCATGTAGCTAGGGGTGAAATAGTCCTTAAGCATGTGGACTCAAAGTCAAACTTAGCTGATATCTTTACCAAACCCTTACCTGAGTCTGAGTTTAGCCCACTAAGAAGACAGTTAGGGTTATGCTTAGTAGAATAGGATTGCTCTACATGTTTTTTTTCAAAAATTGGTTTACTTTCTTATCTGTTAATTAATGTTTTGTGAAAAATTATTTTTTTTGTCGTAAATTTAAAATGATTTTTTGACTTAGTTTTTCTCAAAAACTTACCCCTTCAAATGGACTTAGCTTAGGCCCTAACCCTAGAACTGCATGTACTTATAGATCTAGAAGCCAGCATCTCACAAGCACCTTAGGGTACTGTTGATTGATAACTTAGACTGGGTTGAGATGCTTAGGTCTATGCCTTGATTCAAGATGCTTTAAGTCAGTGCATCTGCAGTAATTGGGGCAATAAATATCAAATGAACAGCAATCAGGTTAAGTATCAAGCTTAGAAAATCTAACTTAATCAGATCACTTAACTTGACTAACCCTAGTGAAAGATACTGTTTATGACAGTCAGTAAGTAGCTAACTGGGTTAGACAGGACCCGAACAAGAACGGTTTAATTAGGTTTGGTCCAGTTTATGCTTATTAGAGTTGGTTCAATACAGAACACAATTTTTTTTGCTCTAATTTTTTTTTTTTGCTATAATCATTTTTTTGATATATGGCAAAGGGGGAGAGAAAGGAAAGGAGAGAAAAGAAGTTTTTTCTAAATTTTCAAAATTTTTATCTCCTTTTCAAAAAGTAAAGTAAATAAATGCTTAAAAATGTTTTCAAATCTAAGCATTTCAAAAATGAAATTTTTCTAAGTGTGGAAAACTTAAAAATTCTTTTTGAAAATTTTTCTAAGTATGGAAAACCTAAAAAAAATTTGGAAATTTTTCTAAGTATGGAAAAAGTTTTTCTGAAAATTTTCTAAGTATAATGTGAAAATTTTTCTCAAGTGTGCAAAAATTTTCTGGATCTAAAGCACTTAGAAGATTAACAAAACCCCACTTATTTTTGAAAAACTCAGGGGGAGAATTTTCATTTCAGGGGAGGAAACTAAATATTTTTTTAATTAGTTGTTTGTTACTTATTTTAACTTAACTTTTTGAACCGTGTTGCCATAAATCAAAAAGGGAGAGATTGTTGATGCAGGAAGCACCTATGTCAGACCTGAGTTTTGATAATGGCAAAGGGTTCAGAAGTTAAGGTGTTATTGTGATCTAACAAACTTACTAAGTGTGTAGGAAAAGTCTTAGGTACACTAGGCAAGAAGCCCTGGCAAAGGGCTGGGCAAGAAGTCCTGGTCAAGGACTGGGCAAGAAGACCTGATCGGAAGTTGGGCAAAGAAGTCCTGGTCGAGGACTGGGCAAGAAGTCCTGGCAAAGGGCTGGGCACCGAACACCTGACCAGAAGTTGGGCAAGAAGTCCTGGTCACGGACTGGGCACGAAGACCTGGTCAGGTGGATTGGGCAAAAGTCCAACCGAAGGTGCCGGTTGGCAAAAAGGTTAACTCTCCTGAGAGGAGTAGGTGAGGACGCGTTCCCCGTGCGAGGGAACAATAGGCGTCGATTCGACCTAGGGTTCCATTTGGGAGACCCAAAGTCAGAACCAAGACAGCTTAGGTTGTAAATAATGGCTAACATATTTGCTTCTTGTGTTTTGGAACTAACCTTGGTTGCAGGGAACAAAGGAATGTGTTTCTGCAGCTCAGGCGCCTCAAAGGAGTGAGGCGCCCCACTGGGGTTAGGCGCCCGTATGGATACGGGCGCCCCAGTTGAAGGCTAAACCAAAGCAAGCGAAGCAAAACTGCCACGAAGCCTCTGGACGTACTCAACTCAGGCGCCCGAGACCATACGGGCACCCCCATCAGCTCAGGCGCCCCAGTAAAGATGGATAAGCGTTGACCGAGCCTGCGGATAAGAGATCGCACAGGGAAGGCCACGTGTAGGCGTCCCCATCGACACAGGCGCTCCCATGGGTGCTATAAAAGTGGGTTTAGTGGTTCACCCCCAAGGCTTCGAAGAACAACGCTCCAAGAACTTTCGTTCAAGTGCTATGCTCCGAGAACCTTCGACCTCGAGATTCCAGCACCGACGACGACCCTCTGCTCTGAAATTCGATCCACCTCAGGCGTCGGTAAATTTAAATTATGAAAGTGTTGTTAATTCAATTTCCAATCCTATATCTGTGTTGTTAAGTTGTAAAAGATTTTCTGAATATAGAATTGCCCAAAGTAAACGGTCAAGGACCGTGGGCCTTGGAGTAGGAGCCGACCGTGACTCCGAACCAAGTAAAACCAACCTGTGTTCGCGATTGGTTTATTATTTTCCGCTGCGTATTTTCTCTATTTTTTTGAAAAATTTGATCACGATATTCACCCCCCCCCCTCTATCGAGTTTCTACGATCCAACATGCATGAAGTAGATGTTGGGACCGGTGTGAACGGCTAGAGGGGGGTGAATAGCCGATCACCCACTTGATTCGCGGTTTCTTTCTACAAGTGTTAGCACATGCAAGCGAAAACTTAAACTATTGATTAAAACCAATGCTAACACAAACCGTTTACGTGGTTCGGAGATAAAGCTCCTACTCCACGGCTGTCCGTAAGGTGGACGATCCTGATCCGTCGGTGGATGACTCCCCGGAAGACCTCCGGCTAGCTCACGTCGCTCCTTGTGGATGGAGAAGCCTCGCCACAAACTCCCGACAACACCTGAGCACTTGGAGACTACTAATAAGCTTATTTCGTCAACCGTTGCCCTAGCCAAACCGAGCTCTATTAAATAGAGCTCACAGCTGAAACAACCGTTACCAGTTGACTGGTGCCAACACCAGTCGACTAGTCCACTTGGATTCGAATGTTATAACCCCAACGTTCAAATTCCAGTCGACACCAGTCGATTGCTACATGAAGCAGTCGACTGATCTTTCTGTGACCCTTACCAGTCGACTGATTAAACCCTAAACCTAGGGTTTCAGCCTCGAGTACAATCACTCAACACTCGTCCTCACCCGACCAACCTATACCTAGCCTTCTAGCCTCCTCCATCAGCCTTGCGTCCCTCGGATGCCTCCCCATCCTTCACGTCTTGCCTTCTGGAGCTTCCTTTGGCCTCGGTCCTTGTTGTCGGGTCTTCCTTTGCTAAGATGCCACTTGGACTTTTCTCCTTTGCCAAGATGCCACTTGGACTTCCCTCATTGTACCTGTATCCTGCATACTCACAATGCATATCAAATACAACAATAAACCTAACTTAAACCTTTGCCCAAACATCAAAACCCAAGGTACCTAGATTGCTCTAACAATCTCCCCCTTTTTGATGTTTGGCAACCGGTTTAAGTTAGGGAAACAACAACAAAACAAATAAATCATGAAACCTAACCTTAGGCTCCCTCTTTACCTAAACTCTCCCTTGAGTAGGTTTTCCTTGCAAAGGTACTTCTTCCCCTTTGCCAATAAATGCTCCCCCTTCACCTAAGCTCCCCCTTGAGCTTGGATTTCTTGCAAAGATGTGTTGGTTTCCCACATAAACCTAACACTTCTTTCTCTTTGCCACACATCAAAAAGAACTCCAACAATATCTCAATTATTAGATTCTTTAACCTCTAATGATTATAAACAAAGTGTAATAACTCTCATAAGATTATACACTTGTTTTTCATCATTTGGACACTTTTTGACTGCTGAAAAATAATTTCAACTTGTATCATTCGACTGCGACAGTTATCAGTCAACTGATTCCTATCAAAAATCATACAATAGCTAGTCTCTCACCAAAAATACTGTTACCAGTCGAATGCCCCCTGTACCAGTCGATTGGTACCCTGAAAATTACATTTTCAGCATTTCTAACCCAATTTCAGAAATGCATCAGAAATTTCATAAATCTCCAAAAAATCTCAAATTTTGTGGAGAAGTTTATGGTACCCGTGTCTACTTGGCAAAAATACATTCAAAAATGTATCTATCATCAATCCCAAGATTGACATAAAACTCAATACTATCTAAATGGTTCAATTAAACCTTGACCTAAAATCATAGTTTTGATCTCCTCTTGATGTATCTGCCCATACCAAATCACAATGCATCCCTAGCATTGGTTTATATGACATCTACACATCAAAACCCAATTTTCATGCAATATGACCCCAATGTCATATTTTCATGCATGACACATACACCCATTGTGCCAAAACCTAAGGATTGAGACTCAAATCCGTCTCCAAACCTTTTGGTACACTCCATAGTCTATCTAGACTTTCGGGAGAAATTCTCCCGAGATTCATTTACTATGGATCCCAACTTGACTCTTTGAGCTCCCCCTTGAGCTCTTAAACTTAGCCACCTCCCTAGGTGACTCTTCTACTATTACTAGGTTACACCGGTATACCTCCGGTGACTCTTGGACTACATTTTAACTTCCCTAACCTTGGACACATTGTTCTTGGTTAAATTCTTCTTTTCATTAACTTTAAATGGCTTATTCTTGCCATTTCTAATCTTCCATCGTTGGCATAATTACATGCCACCCTAGCATATTTTCTTCCATTTGCCTTGGATGCACCCAATTTGACATTTTTGGGTTTTTGAACACCCAAGCACATGTCAAGTCCCCTAGGTCTAATAATGAACCTATCTAGGACTCTTTTCATTTGTTCAAGCCTTGCCCTCAAGACTTGATTTTCCAACTCTAGAGCTCTAACCCTAGAGTCAATATGTCCACCTTGGACATTCCTAGACCTACCCACCTTCCTAGACATATGTCTCTCCTTCTTGGGATTTTTGCCTTGATCATTAACCACCTTCCTTCCCTTAGGCATGGTAGTTTGGGTCTTTCTTTGTCTAACCTTGTTTAATGATTTTCTAGAGTTATCTACCTTGTTAACCCTATTCCTATCATTATACTTAAATCCATGATTATTCATAACGAGCATATAAGAATTGGAAATTGGATTTACTTTTAAATAAGGGATTACCTTCCCTTTTACCTTTGAAGCTCTCCCTTGACTTGAGCTCCTCTTCTTTTTCAATTTCTTCAAGTGCGCCAATTTCTTGATTTCTCCTTTCCTTAGGCACTTGGTGTGGTAGTGTCCACGCTCACCACACGTGAAGCAAATTATATGTTTCTTCTCCTTCTTTTCCCTATAACTCATGTTAGTTTTCGAAGAAATTGACTTGGGTTTAGGGTTTACCTCTTTTTTTTACCCAATGGACACTTGTTCTTGTAGTGTCCCTTTTGATTGCACCTAAAGCAAATTATGTGATCCTTTGACTTTGCATTGGTGGAGGTGGAGACTTCTTCTTGCTTCGGCATTGAGGATGGTCTTTCCTCCCCCTCAATCCTTGACGTGGAGACTTCTTCTATTTCTTCCTCATTTGAGGATGTGGACGATTCCACTTCCTCCTCATCTTCGGATGTTGAACTTGATTCAACTTCCGATTGGTCCTTCTCCTTCTCTTGGACCAATGAGACCTTTTCCTCGAGCTCCTCTTCTCCTTGTCCTTGTGTCAAATTTTCATGTAGAGCTATCACCTTTCTCCATAGCTCATATGCATTCTTGTATTCTCCTACATGTGACATAATATATGGAGGTAATAAATTTAACAAGATTCTAGTTACCTCCTTATTCGCCTCCGCTCCTCCTTTTGATCCTTGGTCCAATACCGAGGTCGGAGGCGTTTTCTCTTCTTATCCGTTGGAGCTTCAAATGGAACCTCCAATGCGGTCCAATAGTCCCAATCCATTTAGAACCACGTCTCCAACCGCTTCCTCCAATAATCGAAGGCATCTCGATCGTATGGAGGTGGGATCCGAGTATCCCATCCAAGTGGACCTTCCGAATCCATCATCTTCTAGGACCTTTGCTCTTTTGGTGGTTATTCCAACAAGAGCGACCCCGACTCTAATACTACTTGTTGGGACTGGTGCGTTAGAGGGGGGTGAATAGCCGATCACCCACTTGATTCGCGGTTTCTTCCTACAAGTGTTAGCACACGCAAGAGGAAACTTAAACTATTGATTAAAACCAATGCTAACACAAACCGTTTACGTGGTTCGGAGATAAAGCTCTTACTCCACGACTGCCCGTAAGGTGGACGATCCCGATCCATCGGTGGATAACTCCCCGGAAGACCTCCGGCTAGCTTGCGTCGCTCCTTGTGGGTGGAGAAACCTCGCCACAAACTCCCGACAACACCTGAGCACTTGGAGACTACTAATAAGCTTTAACCAAGTTATTTCGTCAACCTTTGCCTAGCCAAACTGAGCTCTCTTAAATAGAGCTCACAGATGAAACAGTCGTTACTAGTCGACTGGTGCCAACACTAGTCGACTGGTCCACTTGGATTCGAACGTTACAACCCCAACATTCGAATTCCAACCGACACCAGTCGACTGCTACATGCAGCAGTCGACTGATCTTTCTATGACCCTTACCAGTCGACTGATCCAAGCATCAGTCGACTAATTAAATCCTAAATCTAGGGTTTCAACCGCAAGTACAATCACTCAATACTCGTCATCACCCGACCAACCTAAACCTAGCCTTCTAGCCTCCTCCATCAACCTTGCGTTTCTTAGATGCCTCCCCATCCTTCATGCCTTGTTTTCTAGAGCTTCATTCAGTCTCGATCCTTGCTGTCGGGTCTTCCTTTGCCAAGATGCCACCTGGACTTTTCTCCTTTGCCAAGATGTCACTTGGACTTCCTTCATTGTACCTGTATCCTGCATACTCACAATGCATATCAAATATAACAATAAACCTAACTTAAACCTTTGCCCAAATATCAAAATCCAAGGTACCTAGATTGCTCCAACAATAGAGAGGATGTAACCCCCCTTACCAGAGGGGTTGGAGTACCTTTTATACCTGAGGCGACGGTCATACGTGTCTCCACGATCTTTGCCATGTTCCCCCCCATCTTCGATTACTGGATATCCCTCGTAATAGCTGTCGCAGTCATTAAATCTAGGTCGTTGCAAGGATGAAGGCGATAATGACCGTGGATTTCGGGTCATGATCATCCCATAGTTATTGGTGATCATTATTCATGGATTCGTAGATAGGGGGTCATTACTTGAGGCTGAGTGTTTCTTGGGTTCCGCTAGCCCGAGGTCATCTTGGGGTCTTCTGGCCCGGGGGGTTGATGAACCCGAAATACTAGGTTAAGTTGTCATGAATGTGTGGGTCCATCAGATTTAGATTATTTATAAAAAGCTGGAAACCCTTTTTGCAATCAAAATATGAAAACGTAGTAAAGGGGCCACAGGTCGTATTTTTCCTCGGGACTAGTTGATGTTGTGTGATTCGAGCTTGTATTTATGTGTCGTTTGTGAATTTTTGGGTTTCGAATGTGATTTGGGTTTGGGTTGCAAGCATGAAATGAAATGGCAATAAAAATAAATGAAAACTAAACAAATGAAATAAAAGAGCGATAGCAAGTGATAACTCAATCAAAGGGAAACCGATTCACCCAAAGGAACTTTATCGAATGCAGAGGAGCAAATCTGAATTCAATTGCTACTAAATGCCAAACAATTAAATCAACACGGAAGCTAAACTTCAATTGAAACTAATGCAAAAACTTCAAACTTAATTGTAAAAATGAGACTTGATACTAATGCCGGAAGGAAACTAGAAATTCAGTAATGATCCAAGCCCGAAACAAATTGATTTCAAACTATATGACACAGCAAAAACAGCAATCAACTTGACACCAATCAATGCATTAGCCTCATCTTGATACAAATTGGAAGAGTGAACCAAACTTGATACACAAGGTAGAAACTCATGCACCGAAGGTTTATCCTAAATGCAGAGCTAATTACTGATGAATTCTGAATCAAAACTGATCACTTTATCTTGGAAATCAAACTAACATCAATTGATATTCGAAACTAAAACAAGCAATTTCAGATTCAAAAATAGAACAAGAAATGCAAAAACAATGTGCCAAATTGCAGAATAATTTCAAATGCAGAAATTAAGCTCACTAAGCAAGCCAATTCGAATGCGCAATCTAATGTTTGGACAAGATATAGGAGATCTACTTGACACAAACTCAAGAAACTACAGCAGAAACATGCAGAAGTAAATTGATGCGCAGAGAACAAAAGCAGAAAAAATCTGATACGTAGCTAAACCAATTGATACGCAATTAAGGAAACAGAAAATAACTGAAATTAAACCCAATTGTTCATTAACAAGATTCCTAACTAATTACCTGGCAGAAAGGAACCCTGACTAGAGCAGAAACAACTTAAGGAAGCAATCAAACAGCTGATACGAAATTTCAGTAATGACAGAATTCAGAAATGGAATTACAGCAAACGAACTGAAATTAACTAACTAAACTAACATCTATCCCTTCTCTGAGCTCAAATTCATCTTGCCGTCACACAAGATATGAGCCTCGAACCCGTAAGCTCAACACATCGCCGGAAAACTGCCTCTGCGAAGCAAATCTAGCTCAGCTCTGCTCAAATGCGAAAACCCATCCAATTCCTTCAACTCAGCTGCGATGATGATTTGGGATTGATCAAGCACTTCAGGGAACCCCTCTGAACTACTCAGGTGGATGAAATGGTGCGCAGCATTGAAATCCAGGAAGCGACGGCAAAACTGACGAGACCTCGATCAGTCCTGTTCTTGGGTAATTTAGAGCTAGCTTTTTCTCGGAAACACTTTTCCCTTGATCTGGAACTTGATCCAAAGGAGAGAATGATGCGGTCACGTCTTCTGATGAAGCAAATCGATGAAGAAACTAAGAACAAAAACGAGGAAGAAGCTGTTGCGGCGAAGACGCAACGAAGGGAAGAGCTGTGGAAAATTTGATTAAGTACTTAGCATTGGACGGCTCAGATCAATTTGAGAAAATCCAACGGCTGATCTTGCTCTGATTTAATCCAAACTTTGATGATGATGATCAGGGGTCAGGATCTGCCTCGTGGTAGCTCGGATCCTCCATATTTGCAACGGATGGTCCAGATCACCCTAATCTTTGAATGGACGATCTAGAGCCCTCCGAGTTTGATCCAACGGTTGATTGAGCTCTGATTGGGATGAAACCTTCAGATCTTGATCAGAGTGCTTGATCAACCCTAACCCTAGCTTGGATTGCTTCAGATGGTCCCGGATGACTCAGATCTAACCGCTTTTGAATCGGACAGCCCAGATTAATCCGAAACTTGATAACTCGATCTGGGTCCTCTTCCGACTCAAGTTTGACCCAGTATGCCCTAGGTCCATGAACCTTTCATGCCTACAAAAATATATCAAAAATTTAGTGGCCAAATAATCCAAATATGTGCAAATTTATAATTAAGTCCAAAATAAGAGGAAGTCCTAAAACCTAGGGTAAAATCATAATTAAGCAAGTAAAACATGGGTCAAACATGGATTTTAGCAATTAAAATAATCAATAAAATGGTACTTATCAACTCCCCCACACTTAAGCATGAGCGTCTCGCAAAACTACTAAGTATGTATCTCCTAGATTTTCTTAAGCATAATTAGAAGCAAATGAAAAGAAATTACCTAAGGTTGTCAATTCTCAAAAATCTAAGCTCTATGGATTAGTATCTCGTCCTTAAATCAACAACTTAGCCTTTTCATCCATCATGATTCATTGAGATGAATATAACTCTCTAAGCCTTTCAAGGGAAGTTGTTGGTGGCTCTCTTCCTTAGTTTTAAGTTCATGATTAAAATAGAGCTCACTCATACATACATGCTTTTTGCACTACCATAGACTTGCTTGTTATCTATTCTCCACCATTATTCATGATTCAAATCTACACCTATAAAAGTTTATTCAAAAGTGAGAGATATATGAAATGGTAAAAAATATGAGGTAAAAGCCAAGAAAATAGCAAATTTGAATGAGTGGAAGACTTGGATGTTCAAGAATATTTTTGATGCACTTTGCCTTTCTTTCAGTCCTCATAATGTAGTCAAAAATGTGATGGAATGAGGCTTTGATATTGCCCTTCAAAAATTTGATGAAAAAGCCTCATCAACTCCTTTGTGCCAACTTTCCATCTTGTGTGCCAATTTTGCTTACTTCTCTTCCCTTCCTGATTTTGTTTTCTTTTTCTTTTTCTCTAGTGAATTCAGAATGTAATGGTGGAACAAATCTTCAATTTGGATGAGAGTATCTTCACTACTTTCATGGTGCTAAAACTCAATGGTGTGCCAACTTTGCTTCTTTGTTTCCTTGTATTTTTTTTCAAACTGTTTTTTTTTCTGTTTTTGTCTCAGATTCAAGTCAGCTGCTGGCTTCAGATCTGATTGCAGCTGAGTATCTACTCATTCTTTCCTTCATTCTTCTCAGTTATATGGTGCCCAGCTCTTTTTCTTCTCATAGCTATTTTTTTTTCTCAGCTTACAAGTTTTTTTTCTGTTTCTTTTTTTTTCTGTTCTGTTTTTTTCTGGGTTTCATGTTTCAGATTCACGCCAAATGATTCAGACCTTGCAATCTCTGATTTCTCACAACAATTAGCCTCAAATAACAGTGGAAAGTTCGCATGCTTGACTTGAGAATTTCAGCTCAACAAATTCAAGTTCCATCCATGGCACAATCAATTTAAGTTGATACAAACTGTTTTTTTTTCTGTTTTTGTCTCAGCTTCCCAATAACTTCAGCACTTTACAGCTTGCTTCTAGGTTCAGCTTGTATCATTCCATAGCTCGCAGATTCAGTACATTGCATTTTTCAATTCAAATCAGTCCAAATCTGTTTTTGATCCAACCCATGCCTCACAAAAACTCTTTGGCACAGATTTTTCTTCCTTCTTCAACTGAATTCAACTTGGCACATAATTTCTGCATTGTCTTCAAGTTATCACAGCATCAATTCATCCTCTAGTATAATGGCCGAAACATGCTCCAATGCAATTTTGATACTTCTTCTTCATTTGCGTGCCAATTTTTCTACATTGCAGATTTTTTTTTTCATTGTATACCCCTTGGATCTTTAAATAATGAACAAGAATCTAGATGCCTCAATTGTTGTCTTCCTTAACTACTTCTTCTTGCTTGATCTTGATAGCAAACTCAACTCAATTTGGCACATGATAAAAAAAAAATTCAAAAGAAGTGCATCCTTGATAAAACTTGATTCCAAATCACTAACCACTCTCCCACACTTAATCTTTTGTCCGTCTCGGGCAAAATAGCATCAAAGAACATCCCCAAGCAAACAAGTCCCTATAAAAGCATGGTTAAGAGTAGAAGATAAGGAAAGAAAAATAGAAAGAACATGATTAGTGTCAAGAATTGACATGGAAAGGAAAACAAATGGATTAGTCTCTATAGATGTAATTCAATCATTGAAATATGATTTAGAAAGAACCTAAGCAAGTTCTAGAGTACAATCACATGTATGTGTCACAAAAAATAAGGCTAAACCTCACTAGGCAAAAATAATTCATCTCAAGTCCTCAATTAAGAATCTAAAGCAAAGTAGTACTCAAGCATCCAAGATTTCATCCATGAGCTCAAACCCTAAGTTTTAACAACCAAATTTAATTTATTTTCAAAAGACTCTAAAATGCTATGGAGATAACCTAAGGGATACATTTATTCCTAGTCATGCAAGAAAAAGTGCTAAAAGAAAAGACATGGTATTTACAATGACTTTTATTCATGTTACTCTACTCACGTATTTATTAGCAAGAACTCATTTTAAAAGTGAAAACATGCAATAAAAGAAAAGGCAAGAAAGATCAAACTCCCTTTTATTTCTGGCGGTCGGAGTCTGTCAAGAAATAGCCTCCATCGTGGTAGTGGAGGAGTCTGGGTGTGTGAGAAAGCTTCTTTCATTTGTTCAACTTTACGGTGCATTGCTCCCCCACACTTGGACTTTACAGCAATCTGTTCAGGTGGCCGAAGGTTATTTAGATACAGAACCCATTTAAGAGGTAGAGTGTTTCGAATTAAAGTAAAATCTACTCTCTCTTTATTCTTTTTGGAACACCTTCCAGGAGGTTTGAGTATGTTCAGATGAAGCACCCACTCCAGAAGTCTTTGTGACCCTGCAAAACCATGTAAAACATTTCTCATGCTTACAGGGCAAGACAGAAGTGTGATATCATCAATCTCTACATAAAATGTATCTAAAAATGTATCAAATCCAATAAAATCAATTTTTGGCACCTCAAAGAATTTTTTACAATGAATATCTACCCAAGATGCATCAAGAAACTTATCATAATCAATGAAATCTATTTTGGATATTTCAATGGCATTTTCACAATTATTTCCCACACATGATATATCAAGAATTTTATCACAGCCAATAAAATCAACTTTTGGTACCTCTCTTGATGTTTCCAAAAAAATAAAAGAAATACTTACCTGATCGTGCCGAAAAATACCTGGAGGTTCCACAATGATAGATGTGTCCATAGCTTCCTCCTGGTCAAGTATAGGTTCCATATCAGGTTCAAGTTCTAGTAGGCACTCAAACTGGAATAAGTGATCCTTGGGGCTCTGTGTAATCCCCTACACTTTGAATCTCAACAGAAATAGGTGATCCTTTGGGCTCTGTGCAATCCCCTACACTTAGAAAAACCTCTTCAGCTAGAAATGCATCTGAAATATCTTTTGAAAAATCCTCAGTTTCAGCAGTAAGCACTCTCTCAGCCTCCTCTGAATAAATAGCTCCTCCAGAAAAATCGTCCAAAAATCCCTCAGCCTCTAACTCTGTCTGCTCCAGCTCATCAAGAATATCCATGCTCCTGATGGAGTGATCCTCTCTCGGATGCTTCATAGCATCGAAAAGGCTAAACTGAACCACCGTGTCTCCAATCTCCATGGAAAGTGTACCAGCATATACATCAATTTTGATTCTAGCAGTCTTCAGAAATAGTCTTCCTAAAATAAGCGGAGAACGGTGTGCAAGATAATCTCCCTCCATATCCAAGATATAAAAATCTGCAGGAAATATTAGCTCCTTTACCTTCACCAAAACATCTTCAATAACTCCTGTCGGGCGGGTCTGGCTTCTATCTGCTAGCTGAATCACAACTCCAGTGGGCTGTAGAGGACCAATGCCAAGCATCTGGAAGACTGTCCTGGGCATGACATTAACGGAAGCTCCTAAATCCAGCATGGCATCATGTAGCGTGGTGCTCCCTATCTCACAAGATACAGTAAACATCCCAGGGTCTTCACATTTCTGAGGTATGGCATGGATGAGTGATGAAACATTTTTCCCCAGGCTGACCAACTCATTTTCCTTAAGCTTTTTCTTGTGAACACAAAGATCCTTCAGAAATTTTGCATACTTAGGAACCTGTTTAATCATTGTCAGCAAGGGTACATTAATTTCTACTTTGCTAAAAAGTTTTACCAGCTCATTGTACTCTTTGGTTTTCTCCTCCTCCACTTGTCTTTTTGTTGGAGTTCTCCCCTGTGGAAAAGGCAAGGGCACCCTAAATTCTTCCTCTTGAACCGAAGATGGAAGGGCTGATTTGTGAGCTGCTGCCCCACTTGGAATGGCTGCTGTAAAATCTGTTTCGGAACTGATTTCGCCTTCGTTTTCCACCAAAATTGGAGGATTACTCGAGGAAGGAGTTGGGCACGGACTAGGAGTGGAACCGGCTGAATTTGAAGTCGTTTCATGGTTGTTTTGGGCTGGAATTGAAGGTACTGTCCGGTTTTCTGAAATTTCAGCTCTTGGACCATTTGGAGATGAAGTAACCTTCCCACTCCTCAAATAAATAGCACTCACGTTTCCTTTAGGATTAGGAACAGTTTGGGAAGGTAGTTGACTTGATCCTTGAGCTTTAATTTGATTCACATTACTAGTCAATTGTCCCATTTGCCTTCCGAGGTTTTGTAAAGCTCCAATGATGTTATCCTGCTGTGATTGTTGGAATTGGGGCTGTTGGGGCTGATTGGAGGGCTGAAATGGTTGTTGAAATGGCTGATAAGAAGGTGGCAATGCCTGAAAACTTTGCTGAGAGTTATATCCTTGAAAATTCTGATTTTGCAATGGAAAATCCTGTGATGAGGACTGATTTTGCATAGGCTGAAACCCTTGATTGTAAGGCTGGAAATTCTGATTATAGGGCTGTGAAGGCTGGAAAGTTTGCTGGTTTTGAGGTTGGAAAGTTGAAAATGATTGAAAACCTTGCTGCCCTTGCTGATATAGCTGGAATTGAGGTTGGAATTGCTGAAATTGGGGCTGATATTGCTGCCGAGTTTGCTGGAAATTAGGCTGAAATGGAGGCTGAAAATTTTGGCTCGAAGGCTGAAAAGCTTGTTGATTTTGTGGTGTTTGCTGGGGCTGCTGAGATGTTTGCTGAAATTGCTGTTGCTGAGGGTTCTGTTGGCAGAAAGAGTTCCCATATTTGAGATTTAGATGATCCCTCCAACCGGGGTTATAAGTGGAAGAATAGGGGTTATTCCGAGATTGAAATTGCCCCCTAACCAATGCTGCTACTGTCTCGTCTTGTTGGAGGGTGGGACATGAATCTGAGTTGTGCTCTTGACTAGAGCAAATACTGCATACCCTCATCACTTGGTTAATTTGTGGAGTTGCTGAAAGATTTGAATTTTGATTTGCATTATTAACACCCAATTGCTTAATAAATGATGCGATCTCTGCCAATGAATTCTTTATCTCTTTCTGATCATTAGAAACCACCTGAACTTCACCCACACCTCTGGTGGTCAATGCTCTGCTCTCAAACTGTTGTGAATTCTCAGCCATGTTTGAAATGAGTTCCCTAGCTTGATTTGGCGTTTTGTTCAGTAGGGCTCCTCCAGCTGCAGCATCTATCATAATCCTGTCCATCTGCAGCAATCCCTCATAAAAATACTGAATCAGAAGCTGCTCGCTGATCTGGTGCTGCGGGCAACTTGAACATAATTTATTGAATCTCTCCCAGTAATCATAGAGCGTCTCACCCACCACTTGCTGAATGCCACAAATATTTTTTCTGATTATTGCTGTTCTGGAGGCTGGGAAATATTTTTCCAAAAATGCCTTCTTCATAGAGATCCAACTAGACACATGCCCAGTGGGTAGATAGTAAAACCAATCTTTTGCTACTCCTGTCAGTGTAAAGGGGAAAGCTCTCAGCTTGATATCTTCTTCAGAAATGCCCTGAGGCTTCATAGTAGAGCATACAACATGGAATTCGTGCAGGTGTCTATTTGGATCCTCTCCAGATAATCCTTGAAACTTGGGCAGCAAATTGATGAGTCCAGATCTAAGCTCAAAATTTCCAGCCAGCTCTGGATAAGCAATGCTGGAATACTGAAATGAAGCATCTGGTGCTGCGAGTTCCTTCATAGTCTTTTGGTGGTCTGCCATGATACTGCCTAAATGAGTGGGAATGGTTTGAAGAGGAGAAATATCACTAGTCTCTGAAAGAATGCCTTGACTCCTCCTGGCTCTGAAAGTCTTCTCAATCTAGGTTAAGTTGATGAACCCGAAATACTAGGTTAAGTTGTCATGAATGTGTGGGTCCATCAGATTAGATTATTTATAAAAAGCTGGAAACTCTTTTTGCAATCAAAATATGAAAACGTAGTAAAGGGGCCACAGGTCGTATTTTTCCTCGGGACTAGTTGATGTTGTGTGATTCGAGCTTGTATTTATGTGTCGTTTGTGAATTTTTGGGTTTCGAATGTGATTTGGGTTTGGGTTGCAAGCATGAAATGAAATGGCAATAAAAATAAATGAAAACTAAACAAATGAAATAAAAGAGCGATAGCAAGTGATAACTCAATCAAAGGGAAACCGATTCACCCAAAGGAACTTTATCGAATGTAGAGGAGCAAATCTGAATTCAATTGCTACTAAATGTCAAACAATTAAATCAACACGGAAGCTAAACTTCAATTGAAACTAATGCAAAAACTTCAAACTTAATTGTAAAAATGAGACTTGATACTAATGCTGGAAGGAAACTAGAAATTCAGTAATGATCCAAGCCCGAAACAAACTGATTTCAAACTATATGACACAGCAAAAACAGCAATCAACTTGACACCAATCAATGCATTAGCCTCATCTTGATACAAAGTGGAAGAGTGAACCAAACTTGATACACAAGGTAGAAACTCATGCACTGAAGGTTTATCCTAAATGCAGAGCTAATTACTGATGAATTCTGAATCAAAACTGATCACTTTATCTTGGAAATCAAACTAACATCAATTGATATTCGAAACTAAAACAAGCAATTTCATATTCAAAAACAGAACAACAAATGCAAAAACAATGCCAAATTGCAGAATCATTTCAAATGCAGAAATTAAACTCACTAAGCAAGCCAATTCGAATGCGCAATCTCATGTTTGGACAAGATATAGGAGATCTACTCGACACAAACTCAAGAAACTACAGCAAAAACATGCAGAAGTAAATTGATGCGCAGAGAACAAAAGCAGAAAAAATCTGATACGTAGCTAAACCAATTGATACGCAATTAAGGAAATAGAAAATAACTGAAATTAAACCCAATTGTTCACTAACAAGATTCCTAACTAATTACCTGGCAGAAAGGAACCCTAACTAGAGCAGAAACAACTTAAGGAAGCAATCAAACAGCTGATACGAAATTTCAGTAATGACAAAATTCAGAAATGGAATTACAGCAAACGAACTGAAATTAACTAACTAAACTAGCATCTATCCCTTCTCTGAGCTCAAATTCGTCTTGCCGTCACACAAGATATGAGCCTCGAACCCGTAAGCTCAACACATCGCCGGAAAACTGCCTCTACGAAGCAAATCTAGCTCAGCTCTGCTCAAATGCGAAAACCCATCCAATTCCTTCAACTCAACTGCGATGATGATTTGGGATTGATCCGAGCACTTCAGGGAACTCCTCTGAACTACTCAGGTGGATGAAATGGTGCGCAGCATTGAAATCCAGGAAGTGACGGAAAAACTGACGAGACCTCGATCAGTCCTGTTCTTGGGCAATTTAGAGCTAGCTTCTTCTCGGAAACACTTTTCCCTTGATCTGGAACTTGATCCAAAGGAGAGAATGATGCGGTCACGTCTTCTGATGAAGCAAATCGATGAAGAAACTAAGAACAAAAACGAGGAAGACTCTGTTGCGGCGAAGACGCGACGAAGGGAAGAGCTGTGGAAAATTTGATTAAGTACTTAGCATTGGACGGCTCAGATCAATTTAAGAAAATCCAACGGCTGATCTTGCTCTGATTTAATCCAAACTTTGATGATGATGATCAGGGGTCAGGATCTGCCTCGTGGTAGCTCGAATCCTCCAGATTTGCAACGGATGGTCCAGATCACCCTAATCTTTGAATGGACGATCTAGAGCCCTCCGAGCTTGATCCAACGGTTGATTGAGCTCTGATTGGGATGAAACCTTCAGATCTTGATCAGAGTGCTTGATCAACCCTAACCCTAGCTCGGATTGCTTCATATGGTCCCGGATGGCTCAGATCTAGCCGCTTTTGAATCGGACGGCCCAGATTAATCCGAAACTTCATAACTCGATCTGGGTCCTCTTCCGACTCAAGTTTGACCCAGTATGCCCTAGGTCCATGAACCTTTCATGTCTACAAAAATATATCAAAAATTTAGTGGCCAAATAATCCAAATATGTGCAAATTTTCAATTAAGTTCAAAATAAGAGGAAGTCCTAAAACCTAGGGTAAAATCATAATTAAGCAAGTAAAACATGGGTCAAACATGGATTTTAGCAATTAAAATAATCAACAAAATGGTACTTATCAGGGGTCCCGGGAGTTTAACCTCCCGAGGTGATCTCGGGGGCCTGATCTCCCGAGGTGATCTCGGGCGTGTGCCCTCTTGGGCCAATTTCCCGTGTTTGCATGGCCTGAGGTAGCCTCGGGAATATTGTTTCCCGAGGGGGTCTCGGGAGTCAGAGAGAGAGGGGGAGTCGTCCCGACTTGGTACATAGATTTTTCAGTCCATGTGTCAGCCACGGGGTGCTCAACTCTGTCAACCGACAAAGTGAAAAGTTTAGGCATGTAACCCGAAATAGTGAAACTAAAATTTCTTCGAAGTCTCTCGAAACATTGATTCCAAAAAAAAACCATTGATGAAAAGGTTTCATATTATATGATCCAACCACGAATTAGCTCTAATACCATTGATGGTTTTTTAGCGTAGCGGAATAATTATAATAAAACATATTTCTTTCCCATAAAACAAAGATCATTTCGTGACATATATAGTTTTTTAAGTAAAATGACATGAATGAAAACATACCTCGTGGTTCTTGATAAAACATGAACGATATCACAAAATGAGAATCTCAGTATCTATACGATCATGAATCTAACCTAATATATTAGATGTTAGCCTTCTGTATAGATAAAATCTTTGAAATTAATATTAGAATAAATTAGAATAAAACTTTCTTTATTTTTCTGTTTTCTTTTCTTTTTCTTATTTTTCCTTATCTTGAATCAATTGTGTGAAAGACCTTTTTTTTTGTATAGGAAAGTTTTGATTTCAAAACTTATGTTCACATGTCCTATACGTTTCTTTTAATTGATTGTAATCAATTAATAGGAAAAAGAAACGTATTGATTAATGGAAAAAAAATGAAATGAAACGTTTAATGAAAAAAAAATGAAATGTTTCCCCTCTCTATTAATAAATGAATTAATTTAATTTGTTAAATTGAAGCAAATTAACTAATTCAATTTGTTAAATTAAAACAAAATTCACTATAATCAATTGTTAATGTAACTATTAAATTTTGGATTAAATAAATCTATATTTAACCCACTAGCTTCCAATATTTTAGAATTAATTAATAATATAATTTTGAATAATAAATTTATTAATTTTAGTATCCACTAAAATAATCATAATATTCATGTCTAGTGCTATGCATGTGACTCTCTAAGTTCTATATACGAAAGTAGTGTAAATTCATACACAGACTAGGTAACCGTCTAGTAATAATTTTTAGTCACCTAACATAATAAATACTATAAACTACCAAGAATCGATTACTGTATAATTCAATCTCTTCATCTTGTCTACATTTCAATTAATTCGGTGCACTATGCATCATCACCAAATTAATTATTTTACTTGATTTCTAAGATACAATAGACTCCTCTTGAATAATAAATTATTCCTCCTATGGACATAGATTTCGAGTCACTAATATCTCTATCAAGTGACCAAGATGTTAACTCCCTAATCCAAGGGAGCGATGAATTCTTTATTGACTCAACACTATTCTCTCTATGCTTTGCTATACACTTAACTACCGTATTAATTATAATTCGATTAAAGAATGCTTTTAACAACTTCAAAGTATATAACTCCATGCATAGAATAAATAAAAGTCTTAAGTCAAAAGATTAGTTACACTCATTCATAAGAATAACGACTAATGATACTTAATATGTGATCTCCTCTAAAGTGGGTCATATCCAGTATACCTCTAAACTTAAGGCACCCTCAAGTACATGTACTTAGATATTTATCCTTCGGTCTCTCTAGACGTAGTCGTATTCAATGTTGATCTAAATATCTATGTTCTCTTAAATATCTCTCAGATCAAGAACTATTTTTAAATTAATATTATATATGTATAAAAAATAAATGATTACCGATAAATATTTATTTTATTAAATAATTATCTATAAATATGCGAGAAGTGTCTTGACACATACGTATACACACTAACATCAACAATATAGAAATTTAAAAGAATTCCATAATGAACGTTTTAGGCTAATGAAAAACTCTATTTTCTCTTCATTTTGTCCCATCATGCTCTAAGTCAGCAACAGTGAAGAGAAGACCAAGTGCAACTAATGAAGACCAAGGCAGCGATGGAGATCGACAAGGTGTGTACCGACAACGTGGTGGGAGCATCGAGCAAGGACCATGAGGATGAGGTGGCGTGGGAGATCTTCTTGTTGAGCCTAATGATGAGGCAAGTGCTCATCGTCACCTCAAGATCAGTGTTGTTGGCAACATTAGACGGTACAATGAATATTGTTACTCATAGTGGTCACGATGATTAACTTATTTAAATAATTCATTTTAAGATTAACATATAAGAGATAAATTATAAAGACTATTAATTCAGATGTTGTGACTAATACGTGGAAAGAACAAACATACTGATTTTGTCAAATTTTGATTCCCAAATCTCAAAATGGTAACACTCACACATTAACCATCAATCCATCTTGTGAAGACGGTAAATATTGTTCATAATGGTGCCAAAAGACGGAAGAGATATATCACAGGAGCTACTAGCTCGGATGTTGTAACTAACACGTAAAGAGGTACGAGCACACTGACTTTGTCAAATTTTAACCCCTAGACCTTAAGATGGTAATACTCATGCATTAACCATCAACCCATCCCGTGGGGATATGTATATTGTTACTCATGGTGGCAAAAAATAAATATTGTTACTCAAGATGGAAAAAAGTAATTCGTTTGCCCCTATCGCCCTCGTCAACCCATCCCAGGGCCAACACGAAGGAGAAAAATCACGGAAATTACTAGCCCAGATGCTGTAGCTAGCGTATAGGGAGGATACGTATATTGACTTTATTAAATTTTGATTTTCAAATCTTAAAATACTTATATATTAATCACCAATTCAGTACGTAAACAATGTGTTACATGGTTGTTCTTATCTCCGTTCATTCAGTAATTGACCAAGGTTGCATCTAAAATTATAAAATTTCTAAAAGGTATATTTAATTTTTAATTTTTTTTTAAAAACGTACTTTTCTTACTTTATCTGTCCCACTAGAATCACCAACTTAGACTGTATATATCAAGTTGACCACACCACCAAACAATTTAAATAGAATAAAATTTTATCAATCCATTTTTAATCTAAATGAGATTTAGGCGACAGTTCTAAAGAAGTAAGGACAGTGGTCATTCAATAGACGAAGGAAAGGGTTGACAATTTTATTACGTTTCCGATGACTTCTCTCGCAAGCACAAGAACTGCGATTGGATCATGTGCGATCCAAATAAGTCACGTAGTTCAATCAATGATAGGGGTGTGTGTTGGAGAGGTTGACGAGCATAGGAGTGGATGAAGTGCGTCAATTCTTTGCTTCCTTCATGCAATCTAGAGTTCGACTCGTAGCAAAGGGATTGTGTAAAGGACAACCATTAAATCTAGTGTATTAATAATGCAAATTGTGAATCAATTAATGGTTCTAATCTGCATAAGGAAACCCAGCAAATGCAAGGAAAGAAAAAATTACATCATCAGAGATGTAATTTATAAGAGATTTTGGATGCACCAGGAGAAGAAAAAAAGCTGGACACCTTTGTTCAGTATGAGGTGGAAGATAACAAGATTTATTATCGTTATTGGTATAATCATCAAACAGAACACATTTCTTAGTTTCGTCAACTAAATAACAACTTTCAGCGTATAGATTTGAAACGAAGAACATCAACGAGGATTCAATGGAATAAAAATTGGATAAGAGTTACTATTGCTCCAAGTTCATTTGGAAACCAAGCCTAAGAATAGCCACCGTATCAAAATTCCTCATAAATGTAATAGCTATTTCTGAGAATCAAACGTACAGAATCATCCGGAAAGAGAAGCCGAGATGATAGAAGTTCTACTAAACTTGAAGCCTAACAAACCAACTAAATTAGTAAAAGTTACAGGAGATTCACTGAGAATTAGTAAACGGAAATTAATAATCCAACTAAATTATCATGGTTAACTCCTTTTTTTAGGCAAACCTTCATAAACTAAACTATTAAATTGTAGACGAGCAAATTTATAAGTAGATCTCTCACTATTATTACTTTTCTCTGCTTATCACAACTACGAAAACTCCTTTCAACACTTCGTTTACAAGAAAATGCAAGCATCATAATCAAGGACAATCTTAACAGTATTAGGTATCCACAACATCAAGTAATCTTGCTTCAGGCATGACAATGTCATTTCCTAAACTACCTTAAGCAATTGATACCATAAATTTTCAGAGAAAAATAGGAGAAGAAATAGCCAAAAACAAGATCAATGCATCCAGGGCTTTGAACCTTAAATGAGTTTACTAATCTGAGCAAATGTAAATTGTGTAATGCTAGATAGTTTTTTACATTAACATGGTGGCAAGGCTCTCAGGATTGGGATCCAGCCTAAAATGGCATCTGATTCTTCATATTGTATCATATGTTGTTAAGATACTACCTTAATTTTAATCCTCTTTGAGATTTAGACCATATATTGTAAAATTGATTGGTTAACCAGATTTTCAGAAACATCAAGCTATTAGCAAAGAGAACACCTATGTATTTATATTTTTAACAAACCTTTCAGCACAAAATAATAGCTTGATGTTTCTTAGTGACTTTGCTCCACACCCTGGCATTTTCAAGTAGCCAAGGCATGGTAAAACACCCTAATTAGTATAGAAACATTAGTTATGAACATCAATCACAAGTGTATCCACTATGTCATTATTGTCTTACTATTCAATCTGTAACCATGACACATGAATACAGACTTCATGAGGGGCAAGCAATAATGAAAATGCCATTCATGAGTATGTATTTTTAGGGAAAAAAAAAACTCAAAGGCCTTCAAGTGAAAGGCACTTTCATGCTTGAGGCTAGAATGAGCAGCAAACACTTACTCACCATTGAAGGAAATTGACTGTACACGACTTTTTCAGTACATATGGTTTTTAGTTTTCTTCCAGGTCATTTTGATCTGTTATCTACATAAAAAATCGTTATTTGCCATAAAATTCTGATTTAGCTAAAGTATCAAAATGATTTACTCGGATATATCAAAAATTCAAAATGATATTATCATAGTATGACAGCATTCTCCATTGTGATCAACTGCATAATTGCCTCTTCAGAAATATCAAGTTGAAATACTTATGAGAATATGACGGCATTCTCCCTTGTGACCAACTGCATAATTATTGTCTTGCACAGACTACTTTGCTCCATAAGCCCCTTGGCCTACAATTTATCTACCTATGTCCATCATTTGCCTTTGCATCCAAGCCAAAATCCATTCTGCACTTATTGAGAAATAACATGGTGTTCTGTTCCTTTGTTGATCAGTACCTAAGAGATTGAATGCCTGAAAAAGCCTCTCCACTAAATTTAATTTCTTCAGATCCAAGCAACATGCCCTCTTTACTAAATCCACCACCTTAAATAATGTCATTCATCACTGCTCACACCTCTACAGCAACAACAACCAAGCCTTATTCTACTGGGTGAGATCAACTATATGGATCCTTCTACGTATTAGGATTTATCCCCTACTATATCATTATTTATATTTAAATAAATTTTATTTTATTTTATTATTACTAACCAAGTCTTTTTTATCTGCCTCATTTGATATGGACATTTGTCAGAGTTTCACATCACCTAAGTGGAGCATTTATTGGTCATCTAAGTATATGTTTCTACCATTTTAAACATGTCTCTGAAGTTTTCTTTCAATAGATGCAACCCCGACTTTCACTTGATATTTTCATTTTTTATTTTATCCATCCTTGAATGTTCGCATATCTACCTTAACATCTTCATCTTTGCAACTCACAAATTCTGATCGTGCTCGCATAATAACCCAACATTCAACTCCATATAATATAGCAATTCTAACTACCATTTTGTAAAACTTTCCTTTAAATCTTAGAGATACTTTATGGTCACAAAGAACACCCCTCTCTTCCATTTCAATCATCTCACTTGCATTCTATGTAAGACATCTTTCTTAAACCTTTCATTCTTTTACAAAAATGATTCTAAATACTTAAAACTCTTCGTTATAGGTAACCCGTCATCTCTTATCTTAACAATTATCTCATTACATCTAATATTGCGAAATTTAAATTTCATATATTATGTCTTCACTCTACTAATCCTAAAACCGTTCACCTCTAATGTTTCCCACCAAGATTTGAATTTAATATTTACTCATTCATGTGTCTCATTTACCAAAACAATATCATCTGCAAACAACATACACTACGGTATTTATCTTAGATGTATTCAGTAAGTTTATCCATTGTTAGTATAAAATGATAGAGATTTAGAGCTAATCTTTGATGTAACTATAAAAAATGCTTTAGTTAATCCGCCTAAAAATCTTCACTATGATCATTACATCCTCATACATATCCTTAATTAATTCAATATATGTTACCCAAACACCTCTCTTTTATAGAGTTCTCCATATAATTTTCCTTGGGACTCTATCATAAATTTTTTTTTAGATCGACAAATACTATGGGTATGTTTTGCTTCTATCCCGATACTTTTCAATTAGTTATCTGAGAAAATATATAGCTTTTATTATCGACCTTCCGAGCATAAATTCAAATTGATTTTCGGTTGTTGTGATCTTTCTTAGTCTTTTGTATTACTCTTTCCCAAAGTTTCAGTCATTAGTCTAATACTTTTATAATTTGCACAATTTTATACGTCTCTTTTATTCTTATATAAGGGAACTATAGTGTATTTGCCCTCCATTTATAAGACTTTTTTTTTTAGTTTTCAATATCAGGTTGAATAACTTTGTAAGCCAATCAATACTTTATTTCCTAAGGCAATTCTATACCTTTATCGGAATATCATCTTATCCAACTGCTTTTCCATTTTGCAATCC
Source organism: Boesenbergia rotunda (assembly GCA_024364735.1). Classification (NCBI taxonomy): domain Eukaryota; kingdom Viridiplantae; phylum Streptophyta; class Magnoliopsida; order Zingiberales; family Zingiberaceae; genus Boesenbergia; species Boesenbergia rotunda. The sequence goes on along the minus strand of JAGFNQ010005370.1, from coordinate 145,866 downwards.
CATTTAAAACTCTCTACTTTAGAAGTTTGAATTCTACGATAAAAATTTAAATTTCTATAGTCATTTGACCTACTTAAATTTACCTAAATTAAGTGGGTCAGCTAAACCTTGATAAAAAAAGTTGATGAAAATGCATTTCATTGCTCTTTTATTTTCTCATCATTTACTAGTATCATATTGCATTCATTTTTAATACATCTTATTTACATAAGATCTCGTCTTCCTCTCTCTCGCTTTAGCTACTAAGTAAATGTCTATTTTCTATTTTTTTGTATCCAATTTTCGATATAAGCAATTAAAAGTTTCATTTTTAACGTTATTCATTGTTTTCTTGGTCTCTTTCTTAGCTACTGTATATTTTTTTAAAGTTTTCCTCGTCAAATAGTTGCATATGTTTATTGCCCCTTTAAATTAAATCTATCTCAAATCCCTATCACTCATCATTGTGCAATGGCAATCTTCATCCCTTCAAATTTCAGATGGGCCACATTGACCCATCATAGTGGCATCCTCTTTCATACCCTTTATTTGGTTAACTAGAAAGTCTATTTCTTCCCAATCATCCAATATTCCCTCTTCTACTACCTTGCTTAATACCCAAGGTTCCCCATCCATATAAGCCTCCAAGCAGCACCATTTTCAACCTTAGCCCAATCATCAATATTGCTCCATCTGTTCACCACCAAATCTCTCAATATATCACTAGTGGAGGAAAATGTGAGTGGAAATTTAATTAATTGTGAGTGTTATATAGCAACTGTCCATGGTGCAATAGTTCCTTTGATAGTAGTAATTTCTTAGTTTAGTGGGAACTTTCTTGTCTACTTCGCTTATATGTATGTCTATAATGTTGAAGGAAATATCATGGATGCAAATTAGAGAAGTGCTAATTCAGTCCTGAAAAAAGCCAAATATATATAGATATATGTGTGTGTGTGAAGCAAATTATCTTTGCTTGCAGATTAAGCATAAGATACCCTACACTCGGAGCACCCATCCATTGGATAACTCTTGTAAGCAAGCTAGAAGGAAAAACATATAAAGAGAATATAATCCCACCTTATAGAGAGCCATACATATTCCTTCTAGATTGTATCACATTCTGCTAAATTTTTAAATAATCATCAACAACCAGGCCAAAGTTTTAAAAATTGGACGACTAGTGGTCATCCCAGGCATCCGCAGTTCGACCCACAATTACGGTGTATATTGCAAGAATTTTTCCTCCAAATGGGACGCGAACCCTGAGACGCTGGGCTTCTAGACCGCCCGCCACGAGCGCTTTTCGATTTACCCTGGCGGCTGTGGGAAACTTCCGTAGGACCAGGCCGGTTACCCGAGGTTGGAAAAACCTCGTTAATCTTTTTTTAAAAAAAAAATGGACTGCCATATTGTGGAACAACCAGTTCATAGGTTACAGTACAACTAATTCAAACACTAGTCATATGTGGGCCATCTTTAAAATCCTCTTCTCTTTGCCCTAAGCAGCCATCGCCTCATGATGTCTCTTGCCTCTTCCAGTCTTCCCATTCCTCTCCTTGCTCCTACCTTTTTCATAATCTCATTATATCTCAACTGCAGGTTTCCACAACATCAGAAAGTTACAAATACGGTAAATATGTTGTCTCTTTGGATTCACTTTGTGTTCCCTTCATTTATCCATGCGAGCATCATACTACTACATCAAGAAAATGCCTCAAAGTCTACTCGAATCTTTATCTTCATCCAGCTTCGATATTAATTTTAGATGAAAAGAGGAACATTTGATGAAGAGCAGCATCTACTGTGCATTTTATTTCGTCATTAATTTTCTTAATCATTTTCTTCACTTCACATTTGATCTTAGGGATGTTTATTATGTGTCGTATATTCATATTTCTTTTCTTAAAAAAACTTCCAGATTTTAGTGTCTGATTTTGATTGGTTTTTCCAAGTTTTGACCAGTCAAAATAGCAGATTTTACTAGGATATTTTTCCATAGATCAGACTGAAAATTTCTCAGCTTCCTTGCTTAACCAATTGAACCATCCTATCCACCCATTTTCAAAATATTGATCGAGACAATATTAAGGACAACAAGCTAAATTCCACTAGTCTCTTATAGGAATCAAACTGCAATATCTTGTATTCATTTCATGTGACCTTCAAAAGCAATCAAGATGTGCAATACATCTCACTAAGAGAATAGTAATAATCCACTGGTGAGCATGAAATATATCTTAGAAAGAAAATATTACTGTCAAAATATATGCTTTCCTCTACTGATAATGATGCTTACTAAATGGACCTTAAGAAATTCCTAATTTACAGGAAGATCCAGGTGTGTGTTCATGTTGCAGAACTTCAAATGCAGTCTAGTCAAATGATGCCGTCAACATTAGCATTTAGATGAGCCACGCATGGATTAACAATCTATAATTAAGTAGCATGAAAATTTGCATTCTACTTAAACTTCACTGAATTAGCCACATACTAAGTCTGTTCTATTTGAGTTCACAGTCAGACTCCAGATGTTAATCACTACCACAAGTAAATGCATGAGTCTGGATTATCACTGCTGCAGGTAACATGTGAAAATAAAATACATTGATGTGCAAGTTGTTCCAGCACTTCCAATGGAAATTCAAAAAAGAAGATGGGCTAGATCCCGATGGCTTTGCATGAAAATCAATGACTATAATCCAAATTGTTTTACTCATGGAGAATGCACCTAACTAGCTATTAGCATGCTGATACATAGTGATATAGATGATGGATCATGAAAAGAAACAAAGATACAAGAACATGAGATGTAATTTTATGAACAGTTTTTACAAATAAAAGCGAACTAATATATGCTTCCCCCAACCTTATACCTAAAACGAATAACAAAATGCTAGAAAAATCTAAGGCATATTGAAAGACAGAGAGAGAAAAAAACCTCAGAAGCACTACAAAGCAGTATCTTCTACCAGGAATATGTTAGTAATGGCATGGGCCACAACCATCCATCCTAGTTCACAAGACAATTGGGAAAAACACTTTTCCCAGGGCAAGATTCAGTCTACCTTCTGCCATCAATGGCTCTCTAGTCTCCAATTATCTGAAACAGCAAATTTATGAGAACTGTTAAATATAGCTGCCACACCTTGTCACTGGTTTAACTTTCAAATACTTGTATTTGATATGTTCACTCTTCCATCAGCTACTACTATTGATGCCCATTCTTATTCATCTGATTTTGGTGCCTGTGGAGGATGTGTGACTGCTACTGCTCAAAGATCATTTCATCAGCTCACAGTTGAGGCAGAGCGTGCCAAGTTTGTCATTGCATTGCTTACTTTTCCATTCGAGTGTCTTATGTTTAGACTCATTGTTCTCCCAGGTTTATGTTGAAAAAGGGAACCGAGCATTGACTCCAAGCTCTGAGCAGTATACTTGGCGTATTTGCTTGCACTGGCATCTTGCTCCACAAGAGGCCCATAATTCTGCATATAGCTCCGATAGCTAGGAACAATAGTGTGCAGTACCCATTGACATATTTTCTCCCTCAAATCCTTGTCTGATATGACCCAATTTGACTGCTTCTGATACATATCATCAAAGGCCTCATTGAAATCTTTCAGTCGCTGCTTCACAAGATCCCGAGCCTTTGCTCTACCACCAGAGAACAATATCAATCCTTCTCTGCTCAGCCGAGGAGGAAGTTTCCCCCAGCTTTCCCTCATGAAATGTGCAGCAAAATAATCCTTGTATTGCTCATGCTCTTTCAGCTTTGCCTCACCCAACAACTCCCCAAGCTTGGTTGCCTTCAAGTTCTTGTAGAGATGCCAGTGTGTATTCATAGAAAAAAGGTAGGAAAGAGTAATGTCACCATAGCTCTTGGACCACGTATCAATATTTGCCTCAACGGCTTTAAATATATCAAGAATCGCCTCTGTTAGTGGTTTCTCTTGAAACTTCTGCTGCTTCCAGCTTTGATGTATCATCAAAACCTGATTAAGGACTGGTTGATACTGCTCGCTCAGAAGTTTATTGCAGTAATCAGTCACAAAGCTCACCAACCTAGGAACAGATCCTTCCGAAGGTGGCGGCATGTGCCTTTGAAGTTCTACTTGATGAAGAAGCTCCCAAAATATCTCACAAGCCCCGTCAATCACTCTCTTGATGAGATCCCTCGTTTGATTCTGGATCTCAATACAGGCTTTTCCTCCAAACAACCGGTTAAAGTCCAATCTCAATTTGTTTAGAGTTGCAAAGAGATCGAGAAGCTTGAGAAGTTTGATTGGATCCTTCCTCGTTTCTGTGACAGTCTTTCCAAACTGGAGGAACGCAAGGATCCCAGCCTGTGCAGCAATCTCAGCAAAGCAAGATTCAGCCATCTCCCGAGGCACGGTGCGCTCGAACACATCAAAGCAGACTTTGAGTTCCGCCTCAAAGAGGTGCTTGACGGCAAATTCAAGATGGCGGCTCCACTTGTCGATGTATTCTTCAATGCTCTGCACATCACTGAACTCCGCAGGTCTGATATCTAGGTAATCGAGGTCAAGTCCTCGAAGACTGGCACGGATATTGGAACCTCGCACATCGACGTAGATGGAGATGCAGCGATCAAGCCGATTGTTCGCGATAATCCGCTCGAGAATGGAGCGGAGCTTGTTGATGACAGGGACAGGGAGAGGGGACGCCGCGATGGTGGGTGCGTCCCCGGTGTCAGGTGGCATCTGAAGAGGCATGGTGTGCTCGGCCAGGAGGCGGCGGAACTCGGACTCGAGTTTATCGAGAGCAGCAGCAAGGAGGCCGCCATCGAGCAAAGAAGGCGAGGACTTGAGGGACGCGAGGGAGTCCTTAAGGATCCCGATGAACCGCGGGTCCGCGAGGGCGTTATCCTCGAGGTAGTCCACAATGTCGTCGAGCCACTGAACGGCGAGGCCACAGTTGTCGGAGAGGAAGCGGAGGGCCTCCTCGAGCCGCTTAAGGACGGCGAGGTAAGAGACGAGGTCCGTCAGCGGATCGGCGAGCAGCGAACGCTCGAGGCCGTGCACGGCGTCAAACACCTTGAGCACAGCAGCAGCAGGACCCACGGCGCGGTCGATATGCCCTCCGACCGCGACGAGGGCGCCGCGTTCGGCACGGATCGGGCGGATGGCGGCCTCCAGGGAGGGGAGGCGCTGCTGGATCTCCTCCAATCGCGGCCCCGCACGGGCCAGCGCGGCCCCCAGCGCTCGAGACTTGTCCAGGCTGGCCCGCAGCGACCTCCGCGCCGCCACCAGGCTCTCTAATCCCTGCCGACCTCCTTCCATCCTCCAAAACCCTAATCCCACACCAAAATGCGCTCGAAACCCACAGACAGCCCACCACCACCGGCACCGGAAGAAGGAAGGTAAAAAAAAAGGGGCTACTGGAAAGCTTCGTCTAAGACTACCCGGGACAAATGGAGACGAGGAGGGAAGCCATGGCGAGGAGTTCTCTTGTGGATCAAGAGGGCTGGAGATTAGGTTTTGGGGAGGGGGAACAGATGTTGACCGGAACGAGAGCGGACGGTAAACAACCGCTGGAGCTCTTCCTGTTCTGGTAAGAAATTAAAGAGGGAAACAGCGGGGCAGGCGAAGGGGGGAAAGGAGAGCTGAAAGTTTTGGAAGAAACGGAAAGGGGCGTGGAGGAAGAAAAGGAGAGGAAGGAAAAGCGGCCTGTGAAAGGAACAAACAAAAGGACGAGGAATAGGAACATGAAAGCTATTAAGCTTGGCTTTGGTGGAGTGGAAATGTGAGGATGAATGAGACCTAAAATAATGAATAATTAACTTTAATTGGACTATGAATTGAGTTAGCATTTTATATTGTATTATATTTGTGAAAGGGCTATGATGTCATGTCATGACATGAAGTTGAGATGAGTTTTGTTTAGATGAGCAATTGAATCAAACTTGTAAGGAAAGACTATATGATCAACTCTTATCCGACATAAATTGGATTGGATTATCCAATATGACTTGTAAGGAAAGACTATATGATCAAACTTGTAAGGAAAGACTATATGATCAACTCTTTTGAACTTTTGTCTGAATTTTTTTAAAAAAATTGGTGAAAAATCATAGAAGCATTCTTTTTTTTTACCCTTCTTTCATTTTTTTTTTAATAAAAAGATATCATATCTCATCGGTAACTTAAAAATTATACATTGCCCTAAGTATAGTGTTTAATCAATTTTGATTGTTTTTGATAGGTTGATTTCAAATTTAAATCCTAACCTATTCGGAATGACGAAATTGACATGTTAAACTACATTCATGTTATAGTAATTATCATTTTGTAACTATTACAATCGCATTATAACAACTACGAACCGTAGCCGCTAGTGACGTGACTAGGATTTTAATCAATCACGAGGGCAAATTCAATAAATTAAAAAATTAACACAACATAAAATTGATTTTCCCTCTAAAAGCTTGAAAATACTTTAAAAAAATATAAGTTCAAAATTTTGAAAATTCCAAACATAGGTTGATTTCCACAATTCAAAAGCCTAAATTTCAAATTTAAGGAGTTGACAACTAACTTAAATTCAGAAAATTTGACCTTAGCCCTTGGTTTTATTTGAAAAGATGATTTATCGATCCTCGGAGTTTATTTATGATTCAAAATGGAAAAATCATTTGTAGTTTCCTCATGATATTTAACATTTTTATATATGATACTTTTATTCTGATTAAATAACTCTCCTATCTAGCAACTAAAGAAAATAAAGTTTATACTTTACAATTCTCTTTCAATTAGTGAAATATGAAAGAAGAAAAGAATTATAGGAATTTTTCCTCCAAATGGGGCGCGAACCCTGGGACGCTGGGTTTCTAGACTGCCCCCGCGAGCGCTTTCCGATTTACCCTGGTGACCGGTGGAAAACTTCCGTGGGGCCAGGCCGGTCACCCCAGGTTCAATTTGTTTGCTGCCTGGTTCATCCATTTTTTTTATAATTGGACAAAGGAGAAAAAAAGTTGCTCATTCGAAAAAATAAAAGAAAATCGTTGCTTTTGAGAAAAACAAAGAAGAGAAAACGGGGGAGGGCGTTTGGTTTGTTCCATCTTCTATTTTCATTTTCCAGAAAATCAGGGGGGGGTGTTTGGTTTACTCCATTTTCTATTTTTATTTTTCAGAAAATCGTATTTTCTCATATTTTTGGAAAAATGACTTTATTTCATTCTTTAGTTTTCCAGAAAACGCTATATCTTTTTCTGAAAAATAAGACTGAAAAATACAAACTAAACGCGTTTTCCAGAAAAAACGCATTTTCTACAGGAAATAAAAATAGGAAACAAGCATATCAAACACAGTGTATTTTCTCATTTTCTAGAAAATGACTTTATTTCATTCTCTAGTTTTTCAGAAAACGCTATATCTTTTTCTGAAAATAAGGTTGGAAAATGCAAACCAAACACGTTTTCCAAAAAATCACATTTTCTACAGAAAATCGCATTTTCTACAGAAAATCGTATTTTCTGCAGAAAATGAAAATGAAAATGAAAAACAAGTGTATCAAATGCAATCTTAACTTCTTTCTTAGCAATCTCAACTAGTTTTAGTGAGCTCTGCAACGACACAAAGAGAGCAAGGCAAGGTAAAATAGGATTATTCTTGTGTGCAAACAAAACCTTAGAGAACATGAGAAGAGAAAGAAAATGCGAGAGCTGCTTTTGTAGTTGGAAGAGGACAATAGCTGATGTTGCATTTCTTGCTTGCTCGAGAAGAGAAAGGAGAAGAAAAGAGTATTATGAGAAGAGGAAATAAAAAAAACCCGTATTTTCTATTTTTATTTTTCAGAAAATCATATTTTCTTGAAAATGACTTTATTCCATTCTCTAGTTTTCCAGAAAACACTATATCTTTTTTTGGAAAACAAGATTGAAAAATATAAATCAAACACGTTTTTCAGAAAACTACATTTCCTATGGAAAATGAAAATGAAAAACAAGTAAACCAAACGTCTACATGTTCATTATTGTTGCAGAATAGGAGGAGAAGAAGGAAAATGGAGAAAAAGAGGAAGGAAAAAATAAATAAGAGGGATGAGTGAAGGCATGACGATGACTTATGGTACGGTGGGAGATGCTACGTATGTCGAGAGAAAAGTGAGAAAAAAAAAGAGGAAAAAGAATGTTTCCTCAAAAATACCCTAATTTATTTTAAACCGATCGAACACATTTAAAACTTGAACTTGGTTGGGCTATATTTAGTCAAATCAACTTTAAATTAATTCTAATTTGAACCAACGTAATCCTTATCTCCTCCCCTACCTATTGAATTTAGTTTGAACCCAATCCTAATTTAATTTAGAACACCCACTTAGTATTCTACTATTTAGTTTATCTATTTATTATTATATATTTTATTTTTAAAATTCAATACTTTACCTTCCAAATCGTGATATTTCCTCATAAAATAGTATCGATAGATAGCTTAAGTCAAGGACTTTTTAATATATGTGGTCAATTTCGTTTTCCGACGATAAAGTGGTGAATCGGTCCATCAAAGTGACGATGAGAGTTTGGTATTAATTTATTTTAAAAAATAGGGAAGCAATCGCACCCCCTTGTTTGCACATGGCTACGCCACTAGTAGACACTATAATCTAGAGTTGACCTATTCATTTAACATTTAGTTACAATAATTATAAAATTATAGTTCCTATAATATAAAATTATTCTATTCCATAATATTCATGTTTATAGTAATTACAAAATCAAAACTACTACACTGAACTTATCTTATTCATGTAATTGACCAACTAATTCACGGTTTAAATTTAAAATCCATCAATTGAAAAGTCAAAATCGATCTAACAATGAATTTATGGGTACATATGTAATTTTACAAGGATGATGACCAATAAATGAGGTGTTCTTTTCATTAAAAATCAAGGACTAGTATTGCTTCATTAATGAATCCAAAGAAAAAAAATATATTCATCCATCTCTACCAACTTCTATTAAGAATATGCTTTGTCTGGATCGACTGACGATTAGGGTGATGATATTATCACTTGAAATTTGGAAATCAAAATTTGGCAAAGTTAGAAGGTGTTTGGTAGGTTTATTTTTCATTTTTATTTTTTTAAAAAATATAATTTTTTGAAAAATATGTTTGGTTTGTATTTTTCAACTTTATTTTTTAAAAAAAGATATAACATTTTTTAAAAAATTAAAGAATGAAAGAAAGTTATTTTCCAAATAATAAAAAAAATCTAATTTTTTAAAAAATAAAAATTAAAAATAAAACAAACCAAATATCCTCTTAATATTTTCATTCTTTCCATGCTCTAACTATAACATCCTGCCTCCTCTGAATTTCGACTTGAGATAAATTAATCGAACAGCTGGATGAGTAAATAATTTTTTATCACCTATCAAGAATGTGCTTTGTAGACTTTTATAAAAAAGTTAATAGGTAAATCTAGCACGACTTTTAGTTTAATATTTTTTTTAAAATCTAACACGATATTTTATTTGCAAATCTAGTGCGACATTCACAAAGTTGTATTGTAGCTTTAGCAACTACAAAATTCCATCCGTTTGTTATTAAAAAAATTATATTTGGCATCACATTGCCCTACAAACAAACAAACAAAAGAAGTATTAGTATTATTCGCAATAATATTGTTTTTTAAAAAAAACTTCAATCTTTGTAAATTTTGTCATCAGAGAAAATATTGCAACATTGATTTGATTGGTTGATATATATACTATCTTAAAATATTATGAAAATTATTAAACGCCTCTGTTTCTTAGAAAATATTACCTCCTCGAATTATGGAACATGTCCTATGACTATAAATACATATTACATCATCCCAAGATATGATGCTACTTGCTGTTAAATATTGAAAATTTGAGGGTTAAATTTATTAAAATTTGAAATTTAAGGGTGTAAGTGGGATAACTCAAAGGTTGAGGGTGCTTTTTGCAAAATTGATTAAAACATATAATTTTCTTTCCCCTCCCTCATCGCATGTCCCACTCTTTTGAAAACTGCCACGCTCGCATCGTAAGCCCGACGCTGAGCCCTAACTTCCTGATCTCTTCCTCCCTCGACCGACGCCGAGGTCGCTCCTCTTGGATCGCCCGACACCACACTGCCTTCCTCAACGCCGAGTGCCAATCTTCTTCTTTCCTTTCTTCTCCACACAACCACCTTTCGTTATGTGAGGCGAAGCAACAACTCTTATTGTCGTGAGAGGCGACGTTGCTGACCACTCGACTCTATTTCTTCCTTGTCTTTGCTGAGTTACCGGGTCTGATCAAGAAAGGTCAAAGCAAACAAGGAATCAGAGGTAAGCAATTCATCTGTAGAGAATTCGAGTTGTGAGGATTTGTAATTTGGAGTCCTTGATGTGATTATAGAATAGAGTATTAGATGGATCTATGAAATTGCAATTAATATTTTGCCACGCCATGTTGACATAGCCTTCTGACATGTAGATTTGTTCTTTGGAGAAGCTGAAATCTCCAACTTTAAGATTATAATAATGAAGTTTTAATACTTTATACTGTAGATATGAGACCTTATATCTTTTTAAGAAGATATGTAGGATTAATGTGGTCTGTGGATTTCTTCGTCACTACTTGTCAGATTTGGGTTAAGTGTGTGGATTAGTGTGTTGATGATGTTGAGATTTAGATAAGTATGGAAAGATGGTTAATTAAAGGGAGGTTATAATTAGGATTTATCTTAAACATGTTTAGTATTTATTTAGCTAATTTGTTAATGTTATAAATATCTAAATTTAGTCCTTGATACAGAACATTGATTGTTTATGTGTGTTCGATCACGAAGATTCTTTCAGATACATACTACATTACGAGATAGGTACTTCTTCTTTATAATATGTAGTTTATTGAACTTAAATGCATGACTAATTTTATTTCCAAGTAGGTTGCTTTATCTTATCCGTATTCTTTTTGATATCAGGCATCCTTTGATACTTTTGTTACTTGATCTTTGAGCTAGTTAAAATTTATGTCTATACATTTTCACCTGTTGATTTCTTGATCTGTAAAGTATCGTTTGTATGTGAATGCTTAGGAATGATCGTTAAACACGACTAGGGTTTGGTTGATATTAGATATACCCTACCTAGTAGATTAGTTGCATATTTATTGATTCTAGTATTTATTTATTATACTATTGCATAGTTGTGACCTGATTGATTGTGCATATTAGTAATATGCATCATATCTGCATAGTTGCATGCTGGCGAACATCGATTCCCTTATGGTTAAGTCTGTCATCAGTCATATAGTTTCTTCCCACTCAACCACTCAAGAGTAGTGGCAGTTGTTAGAGTACGAGTAGTTGTCCTATTGTTCCACACTCGACCACTCATGGGTAGTGGATGTTGGAGTTGTAGACAAACAGTTGACACCCTCTCTGTTGTTTATAAGGGATAGCAGAGCTATTGGTGGTTCCCCCTTTTCCTGAAATTTTGAAGTAGTTGGCTCTCCGACATCCTATCCACTCAACCATTTATAGTAGTGATAATTGTTGGAGTTCATATAGTTATTATAGCTCTACCCACTCGACCTCACAGATGTGATGTGATGGTGGCTTAGCTGGCGTTAGGGGTGATACATGTCATTATATCATGTGCATTTATTGCATCGTGCATTTACTTGTGTTTCCTGCATTTGTTTGAGCTATTATTGTTGTATTTGATTGACATACATATATGAGCTAGTATTTGCACTTTCATTCCATTTTACATATTCATATATGTTATTCTTTTCCGAATACTGCATGCTATTGCTTCTATTTGCTTGTTGTATCTTTTTATATGTCATGCGTTTATCTATCTGATTACCTGCAGAGTCCACCCGGACTCACCAACCCTTATCTCTAATTCTATTTCAGGTAGATAGTATATGCATTACATAGAGTCAGGAGAATATTCAATTACCGGTCCCATGGTGTCGAACATTTTGGATTTTTTCCACATTGTCTTTGTTTTCACATTTTCTTTGTTTCCGTATTTTCTTTATTAGACGGATATTTATTATTCCAGTAGACTTATGTTTAGTTATTGAGTGGAGTTATGTTCATGTGTACATGAACTTGGTATGTTATCATTGGATTTGAGTTTTAGCTGGGATATGTATTTTCTTTTCTATCTCATATATTGCGTGGTTGCGAAGTTTACGTTATGTGTGATTTGTCAGCCATGTTGGCTGAGTCATATATTTTATTTGTGTGAGATATACGTAAAATATTTCAGATTATCTGCCATATAGGAAAAATGTTATCCATTTTTTTGAACAAGCATGAACTCGGGGGTGTGATACTTACTCTAATAAACACATGTTAGAGGGCACAAATTTATTTCAGACAAAGTTTTTTTGATGCTTAAGTCACTTAAGAACTGTCACATTAAAGAGGGTACAGAAAAGAACTAGAGAGATATTATAAATATACTTAAGTATTTATAATGAGAAAAATAGAATTGTAGAGATCCAAAACCCACTAAACTCAAAGGGGAGAACTCAGAGAAATCGGGATGAAAAGCTATATAAGTTCAAAATAGAGAACCCGAAAACTCAGAGAGGAGAACTAAAGTGTTCACGGTTCTCCATAAGATTATCGTGCTTACTAATTTGAAGACAAAATCATAACTCTTATAAATACCAGCAAATGGGTGTCAATATCATAACTCAAAAAAATACTCAATATCAACATAAGGAAAAATGTTCATAATAAATAGCAGAGCTCACATTTAAAGTTCAAAAATAAGTAAAAAATAACCGACTTACCGTACAATAAGCATTAATGACACAACAATAAATAGTCTATCCTTCTCACGTGTTAATCATAGTATCCAAATTAATAATCTTCGTAATTTACCTCTTCCGTGTTGACTTTGAGATGAGTTACAGGGGGAGCTATACGAGTGAATCACTTTTTTACCACGTCTTATAAATACCTTCACAATTAAAACTTGCATAATTTAATTAAGCATCCAACATCAATACATCAAATTCACATGTAGAGTAAGCAGTTAATGTGAGAGGTCCATTAATTGCTCTCAATCAAAGTGAACTATGCCCCAAATATTATGATGCATTTAAGTATCTTTGACCTCAATTTTAAGATATAATAAATTCAAAATGAGTTGCTTACTATGAGTAAAAAGGGGTTGGTCTTTGAAGAAAATTAAGATGCTCATTATTTTATATTTTCAAAAGTTTATTTTCTCTTATTAATTCTTATAAAAAAATTACATTTTAAAGTGCTTTCAATAATTTTCACAATTTGCTTTTATTATCTTTTGTTCTATTTGATCAATTTGATAATATTTATTAATATTGTTTCCATGTAAATTTCTCAATTTGTTAATCTTTTTAATTGTAGTTATATAAAATTTTATATACTTAATATTATATTCAAGTATTTGAGGTTTTGAATAAACACTTTTCAATAAATTATTTCTAATTTAGCAGCTGAAGTTCCTACCAGTTTATGGTGCAGAAAATGTCCAAGCTGTGTAGACTTGACCATGGTATTGAGGATTCTCGGTCGGGAGCAACTGAAGTTCCTACCAACTTGTGATGCCGAGAATGCCAAAGCTGTGTAGACCTGACTGTGGTGCTGAGGATGCCCGACCGGGAGCAGGGAGCAGAGGAGCAGCCGAAGTTCTTACCAGCTTGTGGTGTCGAGGATGCCCAAGCCGTGTAGACCTGATCGTGGTGCTGAGGATGCCCGGACGGGAGTAGCTGATGTTCTTACCAGCTTGTGTTGCCGAGGATGCCCAAACTGTGTAGACTTGACCATGGTGCTAAGGAGGCTCATCCAGGAATAGTCGAAGTTCCTGCCAGCTCACAGTTGCCGAGGGTACTCCAGAGACTCGACCTCCTTGGCGTAGAAACAACTTATCTGGCAGGGGGTGGATATCAGACATGGAGTCGGTACTCGACATGGAGTGAGTTGGAATTATCGTGAATAAAAAACCTTATGAGAAATCACAAGAACTAAGGTAAGATACAAGCGCATAGCATTTAGAAGGAGACAGAATCCAAAACATATCACCCAGGGCAAGTTATATTCAAAAGGCAAAATACAAAAAATATTCCACAAAGCAAGTTATATTCATTCATGGACACGAGGTTTACAATCATAAACACTTTGAAAGTCTTCTGGCAGCAAAAGAGATTACATCAAAGTTCTTTCTTTTTCATGGACAATTCCTCCCATGCTTGGCCAACACTGAGGAATTTCAGGTCGACACCCAGCTTCAGTACATCGACCTGCTGGATTTGCTGAACAACTCCATTAAAGCCTTGCTTGAGTCGTTTTAGAACTTGGCCAACCGGAGGTCACCAAATTACTTGGACTGGAGGAACTTGGCCTTGACAGCGGCTTCTATCTCCGGCTGACGGGCTTCCTCGCTAGCTTTATAAACTTCTAGCTCCTTGAGGGCCCGATCCTGATCAGCCTTCATTCCCTCCGCGTCGGCCAATGTCCGATCTCGGGCAGCAAGAGCTTCTTCACGTTGTTCCCGGGCCGTGGACAAAAGGGACTCAGCTCAGGAGAGGGTCTCCTGTTGGTCAGATATGTAAGCAGCGGCAGCTCGCAGACTCACCTCGTCCTTAGGTATCTTGTCCGTTTGCTCCTTTATCTGACCGATGAGTTCCTCCTTGGATGATTCAAGGAAGCAAATGTCTTCCAGCAATTTGGCCTCCTGTGTCTAAAGTTGCTCTTTGTCCCGGGTTAGTTAAGCCACCTCTGCCGAAAGAGATTTGGTTCTCTCCATCAGAAGGCGTTCCCTATGCCGGACACTATTCAAACTTGACTCCAAAGCCCGGGAGTTGTCCGCAGAATGCTTGAGCTTGGCACGGAGTCTTTAGTGACCTCGATCAGCATCTGGCCCTCCCGTTGAACCCTCCAGATCTCAGCCTCGAGCTCAGCTACTTTCCTCTACCGTGCTTCTGTCTCGCGCTCGGGAAATATCCGACGGCCGAGAATCAAGCACTCAGACGTGGTCTAATAAGAAAGACAATAAGATTCAAACCAAAAGTAAAAAGATGGATATGCGAAGATTATACCTTTAGGAGAGACTCATATAACTGGGTTACCACCCCAGCTGAGCTCGCCTCCCTAAGAGAGGTGGCATCTTCTTGGTGCACTCCTTGATCACCTCCCGACTTCGAGGGGAGGGGATGCCCGAGGTAGCTATGGAAGAGCAGGCGAGAAGATCTACTCGACGGGTATCCTCAAGAGGTATGACGGATGGACTAGAAAAGTTGTCATCTGTACTTGAGGAAATCTCTTATGGGGTTTGAACCCCCCGAGGTAGCTCCTTAATTTGCAAACGTCGGGGTCCGATCTTAGCCGCCTCTTTGGTAGCTTGAACCTGTTGGGTTCTCCCGGCACAAAATCATAAAAACACAGCGGAAATAAGAACCCACGAGCGATCCATGCAAAAGAAAAATTCGTACAAAGTTGATCTACATCTACTTCTAAAGAAGATATACCTTTGGAGCGTGCCCTTTGCTTATCCCGCTCATCCAAGGTGCGCCGGATCTCTTGCACGTTCAAGTGTCCGTGCCTCTATTCATATCCACACGGACACAATCTCTCAACTTCGGGAGAACTACCTTAGTTGTGCTAGCAACTTGAGGTAGCTCGTAGAACACCAAGAACCCTACAGTAAGGTTTCGGCCAAAGGAGGAAGATGAGGGAGGGAAGAAGAAAGGGAAGAAGGAGAGGAAGAAGAAGAAGATCTCATCCAAAGTCACAAGGCCCTCTTTTATACTTATCCCATGAATATGAAGAGGTTTGTGTCTCTTTGGCTTCCTTCATTAATACCAATAAAGAGCACATCTTTTCATGTGGCTCTTTATCATTTTCCATGCAAGAAAAGAATCTTTTCTTTTCTCTTCATTAAACACTTTAATAAATTTTCCTTTAATCCCGACCGGGCTACTCGGGCTTCCGACTAGGTCTCTCGACCAAGTCTCCCGAGTGCCGAGCTCCCGACCCAGTCGGCCGAGCGCCAACCCAGTCGGTCGAGTGCTAACCACCCGACCTGCGCTCCCGAGTTCCCAACTCGGGCTCGGACTTCCCGAGTTCCCAACTCGGGCTCGGTCTTCCCAAGTTCCCCAACTCGAGCTCCCAAACTGACCTCTCGAGTTCCTAACTCGGACTCAGATCTCCCGAGTTCCCAACTCGGGATCCCGAAGCATCATGTCCTTAGTGTGTGACCCAATAGGCTCTCGCGACGTTGGCAATGTGCCTAAACCCTTTAGACACATAAGTAATGAGCGGCATCTAGCAATGCATCATTGCTACCCAAGTAACAAGAAAAGTCGAGATCCGACTAAACCTCCGTGACTATGATAATGTATGATCTTGTCCTTCTATCCTTGATATCTAGATTGACCAATGAGGCATAGACCGTGTCATCCTCAATCAATCTTGTGTTTCTTGATCCCCAAGTAGACTCACTCAAATAAATGAGCTCAATATCTCATATTGACTCATTTGAGCATGATCATGCATTTTAGTAGTCCTACTCGATCAAGGGGCCCACAGATATCACTCCCGTCATATGGGAGAGATAGATTCCATCTACATCACTCACATCCCTCCGCATAATTCATTACATACCCAGTGATCGCCTTTATAGTCCACCCTATTACGGGTGACGTTTGACGATACAAAAGTACATAACACCTTATGTAGGGAACCGTAGTGACTTCATGTCTAAGGACTATTCATACCAATAGTCACATGAGAAAGTTTATGACACTCATATGACAATCTATGAAACTTTCTTATGGCGGGTCAATTTAGTACACATTCTCTAATGTATACCCATGTGTCAATTTGATATCACATATCCATGACTTGTGAGCTCAAGTCATCAATTGACCTACATGCTAGTCTCCATGTATTAATATTGTCCTTGGATATTAATACTTGACTAGGAATGGTTTAGAGTAGTGTTCTCTACATTATCTCACTATCGATTCAATCAATCGATATAATGTAGATAAGAACCTACTACCCAAGGATATTATTATACTTAGTTATTTGGCATAAATACAAAGTAAGTATAATAACCATGCCTTTATTAATGATAGAATATGATACAAAATGTCCCTAGTTAATCATCACATAATTGGCTCTAGGGCTCCTACTAACAGAACCTTCCTCCGGAGGCGGTCGATCATGGGCTCTGGCACTTCAAATCAGACCGTCTTTCCCTTGTGGCTGAGAGTCCCTGGCAAAGGAGGAATGAACTGGGCATCCATCATTGCGAGTGGTGGCTCAAACTCCTCCTCGGGCTCCTCGACAGGTGGTATTGTTCCCTTCCAATGCCTAGAAAGAGGAACAATATCCTCGTTGTTGTCAGGGGCGGCGTCAGGAGCTTAGCCTGATTGGAGTTTCCTCTTCCGAGGGGCAGGAGCTGGGTCTGGCTTTTGAATGGTGGATAGTGGTTCATTCTCCTCCTCCTCCTCGACCGGAAGGAGAAGAAGTCTTCGCCGAGGAGGGGGGGGGGGGAGCTGACTCCTCGAGCCGGCTCACCCTCTGGGTGAGGAACTAGTACCAATTGGGCACTGGTATCTTGTAACATGGCAGGTATAGAGGAAGGGCTCGCTTCCCGAGCAATGGGCGACTCCACGACGAGAGGCTCCTGACTTTGGGTCCTCTCAGAGTCTCTATTAAACTCGGAGGGTGGGTCTCCTTGAACTTGGGGAGGAGTCAATACTTTCTCATCGGCTAGATCCCATTTGAGCAGTATGCTCATCGATTGGGCAAGAATGGTGGCTTCTACAAAAAAGATAAAGGAATATTAGTTAGTATAAACAAGCATTAACGAAAATAAAAGACTTACTAAGGTCATGATCACGGCTGGTAGCCTTGGGACTAAGCCCAGCTCTGTAAAGAAGTCCTTCACAGCGGACCAGGTCAAAGTCATAAAACTCCATCCCGGTAAATATTCCCCTAGCTTGTTGGTAGCGCTGGTCATGTAGAAAGTTACCTAGGTCAGAGGGGAGATAGTTCGTTTAACTAGCGAGTTGGGGAAAAAGGATGCTCGGTAAGTCTAACGAAAAAGAATTTTTCCTTCCATCCCTTATGCGAAGATGGAAGGTCACCTATGAATATATGACTAGCCCGGGCTATGAAGTTAAAAGCCCCTGTGGATGTGAGGCTCGGAAGAAAAATGTAGTGGAAAAAGCGAAGGATTAATAGTATCCCAAACAACTTGAATAAAATGAATGGCCCGCTCATCTGAACGAAAGCATTCGTGGCCATCTATTAAAGAGGGAATCGGAAAGCGGAGACCATATTCTACTTGACCCAAAAAAGATGTAAAATCCTAGAGGTGGTTCTATAGGAGATTGGTCAATCTCGGGCACTTGAACTTCAAATTCTTCAAGAATCCCGTAAGATTCATAAACAACTTGCAAAATTCCGGACTTAACTTTAGATGATAGGGTTTATACCATTCTGGTTCGTATGTCTGCTCTTTGGGTTTCCTTGAGGCTCCCTCCTTCCCCCTTCTTCCTTTCTTTCCTTCTCCTTGCCCACTCCTCCCCATGATCCTATGGCTATGGAAAAATACCAAGGAAGAAATATGTACAGTCGAAAAAGGAGAATACTGTGACGATGACTTGACGAAACTTACACATGGAAAGAGCCTTGGCGAGGGAAGACGGAGTTTGCGTGTTTCAATTGGAGGCAGTGCAAAGAAGCAGACGACCATTTTCTCGTCCCCTTTTATAGGGAAACCGCAATAACACAAGAGGGGTAGATGCTAGACACATGGGTGAGG
This sequence comes from Boesenbergia rotunda, assembly GCA_024364735.1. Lineage (NCBI taxonomy): Eukaryota > Viridiplantae > Streptophyta > Magnoliopsida > Zingiberales > Zingiberaceae > Boesenbergia > Boesenbergia rotunda. The sequence goes on along the minus strand of JAGFNQ010005370.1, from coordinate 127,068 downwards.
AGTAGCCGTAGATCTCTAGGCGGGCGACTCATCATAGCCGCTGGTTGGTAGACCTTGACTAGCACATCAAGGAAAGGACACTTCGAGAGGATCACACAGCGTGGTGTTAACCTATTCGCCAAAAGGATCTCCTGTCATTAATATGCCTCATACACTCATAATAAGCGATTGATAGCCATTGATCATAGCGTATTGAAACTCGCGAAACTCTTAGATAATTCAAATAGTTACTTCAGGTTCCACCGCGAATGTTTTGATTCCTAAGATCCAGGAAATAATTAATGTGGAGAAGTGATAATAACATTTTTCTCTCCCAAAGAACCACAAGTCCAATCAGTTAGATAAATTTCATTCGATTAGACCTAAAGGGGGGACTTGTGATCGGGGTAAGTAGCCCGAGGTGAACACATGGCTCGAAAAAGCTATGTGGCGTGACTAGGAGGGAGAGAAGTGTCTGAGACCAACTCAGGAGAGAAGTGCCCGAGACCAGCTCGGGTGGAGAGTTCCCAAGACCAACTCGGGAAAGTGAAGACTCGAGACCAACTCGGGAGAGAAGTGCCCAAGAGCAGCTCGGGAGGAGAGTCCCCGGGATCAACTCGGGAGAGAAGTGCCCAAGACCAGCTCGGGAGGAGAGTCCCCAAGACCAACTCAGGAGAGTAGAGCCCCGAGACTAACTCGGGAATGAGAGGATAGATTAGGGGAAGCTTACCATTAGCAATGATAATGATATACTTAATACATGTGGCGACAGTTTCAAGCGCCTCCTCGTAGAGTAGGAAAGCTGGCAGGTAGTTATGACCTGTAACACATGATGATAATGATAGATTTATTATGCGTAACGACCGTTACCAACATCTCCTGGTGGGTAAAAGCTGGTAGACAACCATGAACCATGAGACATGGAAACAGGGGAGGCAGTTATAGTAACGTGGGATCGCTCGAAGGATGGAGACAACGATTGTATAAGGTGCCTAGGTACCTAGGTAAAGGAGGCCGAATTCTCTAAACTCTAGATAGCCTATTCTCCTTGCTCCTCTCCTATCATATAATAATTTCTAACTTGAGCGTCGAAGAAGGCTTCGTAGGAATTCCTTTCGGTGTATCCCTTTTACGCTCATATTAATCTTGCAGGCGCGGGCATCCCCTTGTCATCACTCAAGGCTGTATCATGGTGCAGTCATCCCATTGTCTTCATTCAAGATTGTATCACGGTGACCTGTTATCCACATGATTTACTTTCGGGACAGATGACAAGGACGTTCAAATGACTACAGGATGAGTAGCATTGAGTTGAGTCAAAAACATTGGCAACAACAACAAGAGGCGAACTATGTAGGTGACCTAGCGAAAGATAAATGTTAAATATCAAAAATTTAAGGGGTTATATGGAAAAATTTGAAAACTAAGGGCCTAGTTGGAATTATCTAAATTTAGAGGGCCCTTTTGCAAAAAGCCACAAATATTAAATTGCCCTAACTCCTCTCGCAAATCTGTTTCCCTCCTCGTTTTATTTTCCCTGACGCCGATCTCCTTCTCTGCCTCGACGCCGCAACGAGCGACTCCGACCGCCGCTCTTCTCCTTCTCCTTCCTCTTCACCTCGCGCGAACAAGCCGACAAATGCCTTCCCTCCTGTGGAGCCCTAGCCGAGTCTCCTTGATCCCGCCGTGCCCTTGCGTGGAACCCTAGCCGATGCCGCACCTTTCTTCCCTTCATCGAAGAGCAGAGATGACGCAGAGAGGCCGGAGGGGTGTTCTCCATCGCGTCTATGGATCGCGAGTAGTTGTTGTTGCACAGGTCATTCATCACCGAAGCCGCGCCGCCTTCCACTGTGTTTTTGATTGCCGATTGTTGTGTAAGTGTAGATAAAGGATGGAGTCAGTTTTCCTTGGTTTGGATTTGGTTCTAATGTGATGCCCTAATTTAGGGTTGAGATTGTTTTCCTTCGTTGAATCACAGTTTTGGTACTGATTTCCTTGGATGAGAATTCCTTCAGTTTTGTTCTGTTAAATCCTATAGAATTGTTGTGGGAAGGGGTGAGATCTGATTATTCTAGTTGAGGTAGGTGTTATGTTTGTGTAGTTTCTGTTCTTGTCTGTTTTGGATTAGTCTTCTAGTGGTGATGCATTTCCATGAGCAACCTATGGGAAGAGTTGTTTGGTTTGACTTTGTTGCCTCTTGCTGTAAGGACATGAGGTGTGAGTTTTAACCTTTGAACTTGTGTCCTCTTGCCGTGAACTCCATGCGTGAGAGGAAAAAATCAAATTTTGGTGGGATTGATTCATGATAGCCTAGCTAAATCTATTATTATTTGTTGCTCAAGCTACATACCATAATAGCAAACATGTTAGGTTTTGATTTTTGGTTTGATCCATATGTATGTGTAATGCTCTTATCATGGGCTGGTGGTTGGGTAGAAATGTGTGGGATTTAATTGGGTTGAAGGTTTGGGTTTTGAAATTTAACTTAATATCCTAATCTTGTTAATGGGTTTAGAAGGAACCAACCATTGTTTAAGATATAATTAAATTAATGTTGTAAGTAGGACTTATCCTAAATTTTTGGGTATATGTGGTTTAACTAATTAATAAATGTTATAAATGGCTAAACTATATCCTTGATACAGGACCTTGATTTGGATTCGTTTGGTTGATCATGGAAGGTCCTCATCGTTTATAAACTTCTACATAAAAGGGGGGGGTACTTCTCCTTTGCATTCTAGTAGTTCTTTTATCTTTAATGCATGACTTGTATTGTCTGAATAGGTCTGCTTGACTTTATTCCTTGTTGTTTATTGTATATCTCCTGTTGATACCTTTCTTTGTTTGACCTTCAAGTTTAAATCAAAAATTCGTATCTGTACAGTCTCACGTTGATTTTCCATTTTGTGAAGTACCGCTCGTTGGTTTCTGGTTTGTTATTGTTTTTGTTGTTGCATCGTTGTTATTTGGTTGATTGTGCGTATTGGTATCATGCACCATACCTACACCATTGCATACTGATTACTGTTGGACATCCATATGGTTAAGCCATTGTCGGCCATCTAGTTGCTTTGCCACTCAACCACATGTTGTGGTAGTTGCTAGAGTGAGAACAACCGTCCTGTTACACCACACTCGACCACTCATGTACAGTGGATGTTGGAGTTGTAGGCAAACAGTTGACACCCTCACCGTTATTTCCGAGAGATATCAGAGCTGTTGATAGATCCCCCTATATATCAGGGTTTTTTGAGTAGTTGACTCCCCAGCATCCTGTCCACTCAACCACATCTATCAATGGTATTCGTCGGAGTGCGTATAGTTGTCACAACCCTACCCACTCGGCCACACAGATGTGATGTGTTGGTGGCTTGACTGACGTTAGGGGTGACACATGTCATTGCATTATATGCATCTATTGCATTTATGTATTTTCTTGTATTTGTTGCATTTATATGAGTTATGGTTGCTGCATTTGGTTGACATGCATATTTGCTTGACACTATGCTATGTCGTATGTTTTCATGTTGATTATATATGTTTTGAGTTCCTCTATTTTACTGGAGACTGTACATCGTTGTATTCTATTGTTTCATATATCCATTGATGTCATGCAATTGTCTACTCATATACCCGCAGAGTCCGCCCGGACTCACCACCCTTGCTTCCTATTCTTATTTCAGGTAGCAGGTAGATGCATTACTTGGAGCCAGGAGAGGATCTAGTTGCAAGCCCCACCGTGTCGATTCATTTGGAGTCGTCTCAGGATTTATTGGTTTTCTTCATAGTTGCTTTATTTGTAGGACCGGTGCCGTCGATAGAGGGGGGGGGGTGAATATCGATCGTTCAAAAATCTTTCGGGAATCTTCGTAACTTTTGTTCTAGACTTAGAGTGTTAGCGCAGCGGAAAATAAATAGAATGAATAAAAACACAGAGCAAAAGACACAGCGGATTTTACTTGGTTCCCAACCCCCCAGGGTCAGTACATCCAAGGCCTATGCACGGGAACGCCCGTCCACTATTAGTCTCCTTTCCGGACTTTCCGGAGGTGGAGAAACCCGACTTACAGTGCAGTATTACAAGCAATAATATAGAAATTTGAATACAGTAATTAAAAGGCAAACCAACGAGACAAAGGTTGAAGCTCGGCCGATCTGGACCTCCGAAGTGCCGCACACCTCCTCCTGGAGCCTCCCGGTCGTAGAGCCTCGTTTCTAGCGTGTTGTCGTCGGTCAGAAAGCTTAGGATCGCTCTTGGAAGTTGTTTTTGAAGCAGAGGGGTCGAAGCCCCTTATATAGGCCTCCTGGGGGCGCCCTGGACGCTGGGGGCGCCCCGGATGACTCGGTCAACCTTTATCCCTGCGTCTACCTCGCTGCAGCTGATAACAGCTTTGACCAGGGCGCCCCGGATCTTCCGGGCGCCCATCTTGAACCCAGTCAGCGCTTTATCCTGTGCTTCGGACTCGCAGCAGCGAAGACTGTGTTGACCAGGGCGCCCTGGTGCATGAGCGCGCCCTGGTGCATGAGGGCTCCCTGGTGCATGAGGGCGCCCTAGTTAGGGCCTTCATCAAGCTTGCTTTGTCTTCGGTTCTTGGTACCTGCAATATCCACAAACACAAAGCATAGATACATATAATATTGGTCTTAAGGACTTGGTTCAGACTTCGGATTTACACGAAACCCTAGGTCGAACCGGCACGAGTTCCTATCCCCGAGAACTCGCCCTTCACCTACTCCTTTCAGGAGACGGTTGCCACCCAGTCCTTCGGGAGGACTTTTACTTAGCTTTTGATACTCCCGGACCTCGAGACGCCCAAACCCTGACCCGTCTCTACTCCTGTCCTTAGTCATCGCTCAGCTAAGTTGCTTAGTCCCTCGGACCAAGTCTTCATTTCCTAGCAGTCCTTCGATAGGTGCCTAGCAGCCCTTCGCTAGGTCTTTGTTACCAAGCGGTCATTCGCCTGGTGCCTAGCAATCCTTCGCTAGGTCTTCTATGCCTAGTAGTCCTTCACTAGGTCCCTAGCAGCCCTTCGCTAGGTCTTAGGGTTACGATACCTAGCAGCCCTTCGCTAGGTGCCTAGCAGCCCTTCGCTAGGTCTTAAGGTTACGATACCTGGCAGCCCTTCGCTAGGTGCCTAGCAGCCCTTCGCTAGGACTTGGGGTTTCGATACCTAGCAGCCCTTCGCTAGGTGCCCAGCAGCCCTTCGCTGAGACTTAGGATTTCGATGCCTAGATTAACTAGGACTTTTCTTCAACTAAGGTTACTTCTCTCTTACTCCCCTTTGTCTATTTAGTGTATCACTGACTTAAGTATATTGTCAAACATTAAAACATTTAAAGAGGAACATCATTGATGCAACTTGCACCAACAATCTCCTCCTTTTTGATGTTTGACAATAACTTAAGTTAGATTGGTTTAAAGGGGCTAACTTACTGTCCTTGGGGTAAAAATATCAAAAATGATATAAGTTTTGAAACTATATTTTTGATCTTTGGGGAAAATATTTCTAACTTAAGCACACACCTCTCCCCCTTTGTCATACATCAAAAAACAAAAGAAAATACTTGCACCAACAATACTTAGTTCTTTGTGGTTCTTTGAAAACCTTTGGTTCTTTGTGAAAATACTTAGTGCAAAATTTTGAAAGCATTGTATTTTGAAAGATATATTGCAATTTTTGAAAAAAATTGAAAAAGATGCTATGCGCTTTGAAAAGTACTAGTACTTTGAAAAATTATATAATTTTTGAAAAATATAAGTACAAAAAAAAATGCATTAAATTTTTGAATGATTAAGTACTTTTGAAAAATGCATGTTATTTTGGAAAATATAAATGTTATGCCTATTTTGCAAGTACTGACTGTGTTTCAAAAATAAGTGTTTTATGAAACATAATATTTTTCAAGGTCAGGTAAATATTAATATAATTTTAAAAAATGATAGTACTTTTGAAAGAATATTTGGCTTTGAAAGACATAAATACTTTTGAAAACATAATATTTGACTTCACTTGGTTAATTTTCAAGTCTGACACTATCCTGGGAACCCTTGTTGACTACAAGGACATTTTCCTAAGTGCCCTGGAAGTTTTCCAACCCAAGTAAATATTATGAAAAATTTCATAAGTCACAGAATAATATGATGTAAGTTAATTTTGAAAAATGTAACGATTTTAAAGTGATAGTACTTGATTTGGTTTATCTTTCAGTCTGACACAATCATAGGAAACCTTGTTGACTACAAGGACATTTTCCTAAGTGTCCTAGAAGATTTTCCAAACTCAAGATATTATTTCAAATTGAAAAAAAACAGATGAATTTTTGAAAATAATAGTAATTTTTGAAAATTGATACTATTTTGAAAGAATACTTATGTTTTCAACAGGATTTGAAAATACCGCTCATGAAAACATTTAAAATATTCAATAATTCTTTTAATTTGATCTCCCCCTAAACTTGACCTAGTCCTGGGAAGCTTGTTGACCACAAGTACTCTTCCTCTAAGTCTTAAGGGTTGATTCAAATTAAGGAAATTATTTAATAATTTTAAAATATTTAATTAAAAGAAACTTTTTCAGAAGTTTGATTTAGACTCCCCCTAAATCTGACACGTCCTAGAAGTCCTTGTAGATTATGAAGTGGACTTTCCTCTGTGTCTTTAGGGTTTATCAAAATCAAACAAGATAGGTAAATTTTAAAGCCACAATTTGGAAAGAAGATAATTTTGAAAACATATGTAATGCAAATTAAGGTGCAGTTTTCGAAAAATATTTTTAATAAAAAGAACAAAAAACTCCCCCTGCATCCAACACCGTTTGACTCTATCTAAGTGCCTTAAGGAACTTTAGTGTTGTCCTAAGAGGCTTGTGTCTAATAGAGTGAGTCAAACAATTTTTGAAAAGATATGTTTTTGGAAAATGTATAATATATATAATCAAACAGACAAGCATGAATTCCATAAAAATATTATTATGTTGAAGCACTATTTTGAAAATATATTTTTAGAAAAATATTCTAATGATTTTGAAAAACAATTTTGAAAAACATTTTTAAATTTATTAGTCCTTAACATCTCACCTATTTTAGATGTATCAATACAACAAGCATGATTACCTTATAGGTGTATTGTGAGATGCTTAATTTATTTTTCTTAATTTATTAACTCTAAGAATTAATTGAAGCTTGTGTTAGATTTGAATTTGACAAGAAGTAATTTGAATTTGAATTTCAAAAATTGGCTTCCAGGTCTTGGCGAGGCACTAGGCCTTCTTTGGCCGTAGCCTTATGGGATCATCCACCCTTTCCTTGACAAAGCCTTTTAATGAAATTTCATTTTCAAAAGTACTTTTTGAAAAATTCTGGTCTAACTAGTTTGAGTTTTGGATCGGTAGCTTCGGCTAGTTTCACCAGTCTAAAGAGACCAAGTATACTTGATCTTATTAGAGTTGGCTTCCCTAACGTACTATCATCTCACCGCCACCCAATACTAGGTTGATCAAGTTTCAATTATTCTTTTTCCTATAGCCGTTCTAATATATGCATAAAATTTAAATATGAATGACATGTCATATATTTTAAAAGAATAGCAAATGCATGTCATGGCAGTTATACATGAGTCAAACAAGTCAAATAATTTTATTTAAGTTTCTAAAATGTATCAAATTCTCGATTTGATACATGTCGAGTGAACCCGCGAATATGTCAACCCACTTTGACATATTTAATGTTATTAATTTTAATTGTTACACTTTGGGTAAAATTTTACTTTAGTTTGACTTTAAGTTATTTAAGATTTTAGTTGGATTCAGGTTAATTACAAATTAATTGAGGTTGAATTAATTAGAAATTAATTGAGTAGGATTAATATTAAGTTAATTTTAATTGAAGTTATAATTCAATTTTATTTTGAATTTAATTTGAATTTAATTGAATTTAATTGAATTATTTGAATTAATTTGAATTTATTTGAACTTAATTGACTTATTTAAGATTTAATTAATTAATTTAAATTTTTAAGAATTAATTAATTTGAATTTGAATTATTTAGTATTAATTAATTTGAATTTAATTAGGATTTAATTCGAATTAAAATTTAAAATTTGAATTTCGAATTTAAGTTTGAATTTCGAATTAATTTAAGTTTGAATTGTGAAATTAATTATTATTTAATTAGAATTTAATTAAGATTTAATTTGAATTTAATTAATAATTTAATTTGAATTTAATTAAGATTTAATTTGAATATAATATATAATTTAATTTGAATTTAATTAAGATTTAATTTAAATTTAATTTGAATTAATTTGAATTTAATTAGGATTTAATTCGAATTTAATTTGGATTTAATTTGAATTTAATTTGAAATAATTTGAATTTAATTAGGATTTAATTTGAATTTAATTAATAATTTAATTTGAATTTAATTAAGATTTAATTTGAATTTAATTATTAATTTAATTTGAATTTAATTAAGATTTAATTTGAATTTAATTAAGATTTAATTTGAATTTAATTTGAATTAATTTGAATTTAATTAGGATTTAATTCGAATTTAATTTGGATTTAATTTGAATTTAATTTGAATTAATCTGAATTTAATTAGGATTTATTTCGAATTTAATTACGATTAAATTAAGATTTAATTCGAATTGAAATGATTAATTAATAATTGTGGGTTTAAATTCATCATTTTCATTATTTCAAAAATTTCTTTTTCATTTTTGTCTTTCTTTTCAAGTTTTTCTAATAATTTTGATTTATTTGAATTTTTGTAATTTTTATTGATTATGGCCTTTATCTTAGAAAATTCTATCTCCTCTTCAAGATTAAATTTTTCAATATCCTCACAGTAGGTGGAGTAAATTGGGCCACTAGTTAATGTTTTATAATAATATTCAATATTATCTATGATTAAGTTATTATCTAGGAGAATTTTATATTCAAAATTATCCTTAGAATTATTCTCAAATATATTTTCATTATTAATCTTCAGATTATCTTTAAGATTTTCAGAATTAATTTCTGAATTAATCTTGAGAGTTTCAAAATTAATTTCTGGATTAATCTTGAGATTTTCAGAGTTATTTTTATAATTTTTTGATTCGAATTCAAATTTATACAACGGATTTTCAAATTTGAATTTGTAATTATCTAAAGGATTTTTTGACTTAGAATTATCCTTAAGATTTTTGAATTCAACTTTATCCTTAGGATTTTCAAATTTGAATTCGGTTTTATCCTTAGGATTTTCGAATTCGAATTTGGATTTATCCTTAGGATTTTCAATTTCGAGTTCGGGATTGATTTCAGATTTAGATCCAGAATTAATTGCATCATTATCTGTAGAATTATCAGAGTTTATTTTAGATTTAATATCAGAATTAATTTTAGCAATTATTGAATTGGTATTAATGATTAAATAATTTATTTCTAACATTTTAGCCATATTCACATTATGTAACTGATTATTTAAAATATCTAATTGACTATGCAATAATTCTAACTTCTCAGGAAAATTATCTAAATTATTAAAAGACATTGCAGGAATTTGTAAAACTTTTGGAACATAAATTTTACGTACCTTTGCCGGACATTTGTTTTTGTAATGCCCGTATTTTTCGCATTTGAAGCATCTGATATGGCTTTTGTCCCTCCGGTTTCCTGGCGTTGGTGCCTCCTTCGCCGCCGGTGATGAACGATTTTTACGAGTAGGGCACTGATTTTTGTAGTGCCCTCTCTCCCTGCACGTGAAACAAATAATATGCAATTTAAGATTAGACATTAAAAAAAAATACCTGATTCACCCCTGAGCTCCCCCTCAACTCCTGGCGTCGTTGCTCCGTCGGCGGTTAGTCCGGTGAAGAGCGGCTCGGCTCTGATACCAATTGTAGGACCGGTGCCGTCGATAGAGGGGGGGGGGTGAATATCGATCGTTCAAAAATCTTTCGGAAATCTTCGTAACTTTCGTTCTAGACTTAGAGTGTTAGCGCAGCGGAAAATAAATAGAACGAATAAAAACACATAGCAAAAGACACAGTGGATTTTACTTGGTTCCCAACCCCCCAGGGTCAGTACATCCAAGGCCTATGCACGGGAACGCCCGTCCACTATTGGTCTCCTTTCCAGACTTTTCGGAGGCGGAGAAACCCGACTTACAGTGCAGTATTACAAGCAATAATATAGAAATTTGAATACAGTAATTAAAAGGCAAACCAACGAGACAAAGGTTGAAGCTCGGCCGATCTGGACCTCCGAAGTGCCGCACACCTCCTCCTGGAGCCTCCCGGTCGTAGAGCCTCGTTTCTAGCGTGTTGTCGTCGGTCAGAAAGCTTAGGATCGCTCTTGGAAGTTGTTTTTGAAGCAGAGGGGTTGAAGCCCCTTATATAGGCCTCCTGGGGGCGCCCTGGACGCTGGGGGCGCCCCGGATGACTCGGTCAACCTTTATCCCTGCGTCTACCTCGCCGCAGCTGATAACAGCTTTGACCAGGGCACCCCGGATCTTCCAGGCGCCCATCTTGAACCCAGTCAGCGCTTTATCCTGTGCTTCGGACTCGCAGCAGCGAAGACTGTGTTGACCAGGGCGCCCTGGTGCATGAGGGCGCCCTGGTGCATGAGGGCACCCTGGTTAGGGCCTTCATCAAGCTTGCTTTGTCTTCGGTTCTTGGTACCTGCAATATCCACAAACACAAAGCATAGATACATATAATATTGGTCTTAAGGACTTGGTTCGGACTTCGAATTTACACAAAACCCTAGGTCGAACCGGCACGAGTTCCTATCCCCGAGAACTCGCCCTTCACCTACTCCTTTCAGGAGACGGTTGCCACCCAGTCCTTCGGGTGGACTTTTACTTAGCTTTTGATACTCCCGGACCTCGAGACGCCCAAACCCTGACCCGTCTCTACTCCTGTCCTTAGTCATCGCTCAGCTAAGTTGCGTAGTCCCTCGGACCAAGTCTTCATTTCCTAGCAGTCCTTCGCTAGGTGCCTAGCAGCCCTTCGCTAGGTGCCTAGCAGCCCTTCGCTAGGTCTTTGTTACCAAGCGGTCCTTCGCCTGGTTCCTAGCAATCCTTCGCTAGGTCTTCTATGCCTAGTAGTCCTTCACTAGGTGCCTAGCAGCCCTTCGCTAGGTCTTAGGGTTACGATACCTAGCAGCCCTTCGCTAGGTGCCTAGCAGCCCTTCGCTAGGTCTTAAGGTTACGATACCTGGCAGCCCTTCACTAGGTGCCTAGCAGCCCTTCGCTAGGACTTGGGGTTTCGATACCTAGCAGCGCTTCGCTAGGTGCCCAGCAGCCCTTCGCTGAGACTTAGGATTTCGATGCCTAGATTAACTAGGGTTTTTCTTCAACTAAGGTTACTTCTCTCTTACTCCCCTTTGTCTATTTAGTGTATCACTGACTTAAGTATATTGTCAAACATTAAAACACTTAAAGAGGATCATCATTGATGCAACTTGCACCAACATTATTTTCTGCACTTCGTGTGTTCCGTCTAAAGACACAAAAAGGAAAGACGACAAGTATCAAGGGGGAGATTCCCAACAGGGAATCAAAAGGTAAATTTACGATATTTAAAAATATAATATTTACCTCAAAGAACAAAATTAATTCATATAAATTATTTAAGGCTATTATGTTGGAAAACTTAATTCCCAACCTTGCTGACTTTAAGAAACCCGAGTATTATTTCAATTATGATGTGACTTAGATAATTGTTTGCTTTAACTATATGTTCTTTTTATTTGTATTTTTGTTTGCTTAGATTTAGGATTGGTTAGATTAAGGACAAATGATTAAATTGAAACTTGAACAACCTAGTATTAGGACAAGGTTTGATGATAGTACGTTAGGGAAACCTGACTAAGGAATCAAGTAGGGTAAGGAATACCTTATTTGGTCTTTTTAGTCTGGTGGAACTAGCCGAAGCTACCTCTCCGAATCCTAAGCTAGTTAGACCAGAGTGTCTCAAACAATGATTTGAAAATGATCTTTCTTTAAAAGGCTTTGTCTAGGAAAGGGTTGTTGATCCAATAAGGCTACGACCAAAGAAGGCCTCTGTGCCTCGCTAAGACCTGGAAGCCAATTATCGAAACTCACTTTTAAATTATTATTTGTTAAACTCGAATCTAACACAAGCTTCAATCAAATCATAGTGATAACATAAAATTAAAGACAAAATTAATGCATCTCACAAAACAGTTAAGGATATCCTGTTTTGTCACTTAGAAATAGGTGAGATGCTTAGGACCTAAAAGTTGAGTCCAGCCCAACCAACTCAATTAAATTCAATTAAATCCTAATTAATCAATTAAATTCAATTAAATCCTAATAAATCAATTAAATTCAATTAAATCCTAATTAATCAATTAAATTCAATTAAATCCTAATTAATCAAATAAATTCAATTAAATCCTAATTAATCAAATAAATTCAATTAAATCCTAATTAATCAATTAAATTCAATTAAATCCTAATAAATCAATTAAATTCAATTAAATCCTAATTAATCAATTAAATTCAATTAAATCCTAATTAATCAATTTAATTCAATTAAATCCTAATTAATCAAATAAATTCAATTAAATCCTAATTAATCAAATAAATTCAATTAAATCCTAATTAATCAATTAAATTCAATTAAATCAAAATCAAATCTTAATCAAATCAAAATTAAATCAATTCAATTAAATCTTAACAAATTAAATTTAATTCAATCAAATTCAAATTTAATTTTTAAAATTCAAATTTAATTCATCTGACTTTTAACAATCAAATTTAATTTAACTAACTTTTAAAATTGAAAGTTAAAATTCTAATTGATTTCAAAATCCTCAAAAATCATTTTTTTACTAAGGTTTAATGGTTCAAAATTAATCATTTTTTTTAAATTTAAATATTTGTCTCACACAACCCATAAGGTTAACATGTTTGACCACGTAGAACTGGGTGAGACATCTAGGACCTAAAAGCATGATTCACTATCCTTTTAAATGAAAAAGTTTGCAAAAATTATTGAAACTTACTTCTAATTTTTAATTTATTGTACTGAACCCTACTTCTTCATTTATTACATTTTTTCAAATATCACAATAAATAGAGTCTAGGGCTTATTCTGATTTGGTCAAAATAGTCAACCCTAGCCCACATAGTCAAACCTGGTCAACACTGATATCCCTTAAGGAACTTAGATAAAAATCAGACTGTGTCGGATACAGGGGGAGTTCTTCTTAATCTTTTTCGAAAAATTCAGCTTTTTCAAAAACCTTATGCTCTAAAACTTATTATCATCTCAAAATATGATTTTCAAAAGTTGACTCAAAAACCCTCGTATGTTATTATCTCTTTGAAAAATTAATATCATGATTTTCGAAAACTGTGCTATCATTTCAAGTTATGTTTTCAAAAATTTATCTTGAAAGTTATCATACTCAGAAGATTGTTCAAAATTATTCTTTTGATTTTAATAAACCCTAAAGACACAGAGGAAGGTCCACTTCATGATCTATAAGGACTCCTAGGATGTGTCAAATTTAGGGGGAGTTCGAGTCAAAAGAAGAATTTCTGAAATATTTTTTTTGATAATTATTTGTTTTGAAATTGTTAGATAAATTTCTTTGATCTGAACTAAACCCTAAAGACTTAGAGAAAGAATACTTGTGGTCAACAAGCTTCCGAGGACTATATCAAATTTAGGGGGAGGTTAAATCAAATGAATTATTGAACATTTCAAAATAATATATTTTAATACATTAAGTTTTCAAAATTCTTTTGAAAATACAAGTAATTTGCCTTTAAAGATATGGTTTAGTAAATCATTTTTGAAATACCTTTAGAAGTAATATTTGCTTGAATCTTGAGAATTTCCAGGACACTTAGGAAAATGTCCTTGTAGTCAACAAGGTTTCCTAGGATTGTGTTAGACTGGAAAAGAAACCTAGTCAAGTAAAATATTATGTTTTCAAAATGCTTAATACTTATCAAAAATTACTTATATTTTTTAAGTCTAATAGTTTTCAAAAACAGTACGTACACTTTCCAAAAAGGGCTCAATTTTTTTAAAAAGTATGTACATATTTTTCAAAAATGCATATTTTTTTCCAAAAGTACTTATATTTTTTCAAAAATTGCATAATATCTTTCAAAAGTACTTCTATTTTTTTCAAAATGTTTTCAAAAGGTACTAATGTTTTTCTAAGGCAATAGTATTCTAAGTACGTGAATTTTCTAAAGATTCGCCTATAAATACAAATGTTTTTTTTCACAATACCTTTCAAAGTGGAGTTTTATTGAGCAATTTAAGCTTTTTCTATGCTTTCAAGAATTATACTAAGTATTTATATGTTTTCAAAACTCATAGGCTCTGATACACAAGTCTTAAATTTTTTTTTAAAAGAAATTTTAGTAATAGTCCAAAACATGAGGAGAAGAATTTCACCTTAAGGGGGAGAGAAAGGAAAGAGAAAATTTTTATCTCTTTTTCAAAAAATTACTTCAGAAGTTTCTAAGCATTTCTAAGTGTTTCAAATTTTTTAAGTGCATGTCTTCTCCTAAGTACATTTTTTTTTTACAAAATTTGTCTTAGCAAAAATCTTGTTGAAAAATTTTGCCAAATATTTCTAAGTAAAATTTTTCTAACAACTTGTTGAGAAATTTCTTAAAAATCTTGTTTTCCAAAATGCACAAAGTGTTTCCAAACAAATATTTCTAAGTGTGCAAAATTTTTGGTAAACGAAATTTTTTTTGGGGAAATTTGCCTTCAAAATTTTGGCTAAGTAAATTTATTTTTGCAAAACCTTGTAAGTAAATGTTATTTAACAAAATTTAGGTTTTCAAAATTTCTCAAAATTTTACCTTGTTCGTCCATGTACGTTTTTGATATATGTCAAAGGGGGAGGAAAGGTTAAAGTTAAGTACTATATAACACAAGTATTCAGGGTTTTAGGGGAGTATGAAATAGTTCATACTATATGTTCATACTTCATTGTGTTTTTATCTTCTGTTATTAATTGTTATATGTTTTTACTTAACTTTGAATCGTGTTGCCATAAATCAAAAGGGGGAGATTGTTAGTGCAGGAAGCACCATATCGAACCTGGTTTTGATATTGGCAAAGGATTCAAAGTTAAGTATTGGTTGTTATCTAATGTGCTCATTAAGTGTGCAGAACAAAGCCCTAGCGAAGGACTGCTAGGCACTGGCGAAGGAATGCCAGGGTAAAAAGCCCTAGCGAAGGACTGCTAGGCACCTGGCGAAGGACTGCCAGGATACAAAGCCCTAGCGAAGGACTGCTAGGCACCTGGCGAAGGACTGCCAGTATTCAAGCCCTAGCGAAGGACTGCAAGGCAACTGGCGAAGGACTGCCAGTATTCAAGCCCTAGCAAAGGAATGTTAGGCACCGGGCGAAGGACAGCTCGGCATCCAAGACCTGGCGAAGGACCGCTCGGCAAAAGTCCAACCAGAGGAACGGTTGGCATCAGGTAAATTCTCCCGAGAGGAGTAGGTGAGGACGCGTTCCCCGTCGAGGGAACAGTAGGCGTCGGTTCGACCTAGGGCTCCATTTTGGAGACCAAAGTCAGAACCAAGATAGCTAAGGCTGTATAATCTAATAACTTAATATATTTGTGTTTTGTACTAACCCTGGATGTAGGACCGAAGGAACGTGTGTTTGCAGCTCATAAAGCCTCAAAGGAGAGAGGCAAGGACTGGGTAGGGCGCCCGGAGCATCCCGGGCGCCCCCAAGGGCCATACAAAACAGGTAAAGCAAAAAGTGGTTCGAATACATACTGGGTCGGGCGCCCCCATGCTTCCGGGCGCCCCCTGCGTCCCGGGCGCCCCCATGCGCACACCTCGAACCGAAACACTTCGAAGCCAGAAGATAAGAATTGACCCGGTCAACGTGGGCGCCCCGACCGCTCCGGGCGCCCCGGTCAAAGCGGATTCAGAGGATCAGACGCGACCGAGAGCTCTGCGGATCGGAGGCCACGTCGGGGGCGCCCCCGACATCCCGAGCGCCCCCAGGCCCTATATAAAGGGCCCTCGACCTCATGCTTCAGGAAACACAACTTCCAACGTCTCAAAGTTCTTCTACGCTCGCTCCTTGCTCCGAAAACGCTTCATCTCGAACTGACGACGTCCTGCTGCCCCAAAAGAGTCGACCTACTCCAGACGTCGGTAAAAAGAAGAGCGTATTTCTTTAATTAATATTTTATTGCACTTAATTTTGTAAATCATATCGTGTAACTTATTTGCGCCAAATATAGAATTGCCCAAAGTAAACGGTCAACGACCGTGGGCCTTGGAGTAGGAGTCGACACAGGCTCCGAACCAAGTAAATCGATTGCGTCTCTGTGTCTTTTTATTTAATTTCCGCTGCGTACATATTCTTACACAAATCCGAAAGTTTTCCGATATTCACCCCCCCCCCTCTATCGGTTTTCTCGATCCAACAGATCAGTGATTGTCCAAGGTTGTGATGAGGTTTCTCCACCCACAAGGAGCAACAAGAGCTAGCCGGAGGTGCTCCGGGGAGTCATCTACTGAAGGATCGGGATCGCCCACCTTACGGACAGCCGTGGAGTAGGAGTCTCATCTCCGAACCACGTAAACGGTTAGTGTTAGCGTTGTTTTTGTTTTGTATTTAGTTTTCTGCTTGCGCATGCTAACGTTGTAGGTAGAAAAATCATGAAAAAGCTATTCACCCCCCTCTAGCTTCACGGTAAGATCCTAACAGGCGTGTTTGGTTTCCCACTTAAACCCAACACCTCTTCCCCTTTGCCACACATCAAAAAGACTCCAACAATTCACCTCTTATTGGATCCTTTAACCCCTAATGATCATAAACACAGTGTGCTAACCCCCCATAAGATTACACACTTGTTTTACATCATTTTGGCATCTTTTGACTGCTGAAAAACCATTTCAGCCTTGACCAGTCGGTTGCCCCATCTACCAGTCGACTGATACTCTGAAAAATCCAATTTCAGCATTTCTGACCCAAATTCAGAAATGCACCAGAAATTTCATAAATCTCTAAAAATTCCCAAATTTTGTGAAGAGGTTTTTGGTACCCATATCTACTTGGAAAAAATACACCCAAAAATGTATCTATCACCATTTTCTAGATTGACACAAAATCCAAAACCAGCTAAATGGTTCAATTGAACCTTGACTTAAAGTCCTAGTTTTGACCTCCTCTTGATGTCTTTGCCCATACAAGCCACAATGCATCCCTAGCACTGATTTGTATGACATTTACACATCACAAATCAATTTTCATGCTATATGACCCCAATGTCATATTTCCATGCATGATACACAACTCCAATGTGTCAAACCCCTCGAATTGAGTCTCAAATCCGTCTTCAACTCCTTTGGCACACTTCATGACCCTTCTAGACCTCCGAGAGAAAACCTCCCGAGATCCATAGACCATGGGTCCCAACTTGGGTCCTAGAGCTCCCCCTTGAGCTCTTAGCCTTAGCCACCTCCCTAGGTGACTCAACAAATGCTAGACCACATCGGAGTACCTCCAGTGACTCTTGGTCTACAATCCTAACCTTCTTAACCTTGGACTCCTTGTCCTGAGTTAAGACCTTCTTCTTGCTTTTAAATGGCATCCCCTTGTCATTCTTGGACTTCCCCTCCTTGCCATAGTTATATGTTATCCTAGCATATTTCTTTTCTTTGACATCGGAGACCTTAGATCGGTATCCTAACCCCGATCTATCATTGTTGGGTTTTTGACCACCCAACACCATACCTAAACTCTCAGATTCAAAAGTAAATCTATCTAGGGTCTTTTCTAATTTCTTAAACTTTACCTTTAAAGCTTGATTTCCCCTTTCTATGTTCTTAAACCTAGAATCAACACGTCCACCTTGGGCATCCGTAGACCAACCCATCCTAGGCATGTGTCTCCCCTTCTTGGGGTTAATGTCTTGGTCCTTAGGTCTAATACTCTTGGATTTATCATGATACATGATTTTCCTAAGGTTTTGATCTATAATATTAACCCAACTCCTATCATGATATTTAAATCCAAAGTTATGCATGGGTAAATAATTGACATTATTTCTAACATGCATGGAGAAGTTTAAATTTGAATTACATTTAAACTTAAAGTTAGGGATTACTTCTCTTACCCTTGTAGCTCCCCTTTGATGTGACCTTCTCTTCTTCTCCTTCTTCTCCCATTTCCTTAAATGCGTCAATTTCTTGAGTTCTCCTTTCCTTGAGCATTTGGTGTGGTAGTGCCCTAGCTCTACACACGTGAAGCACCTTATATGTCTCTTATCCTTCTTTGCTCCATCCCTACAACTCATGTTAGTTTTCAAATTACTTGAATTGAGTTTAGGATTTACTTTCTTTTTCTTACCCAATGGACACTTATCCTTGTAGTGTCCCTTTTGATTGCATCCAAAGCAAATTATGTGTCCCTTTGACTTTGCTTTGGTGGAGGTGGAAACTTCTTCTTGCTCCGGTATTGAGGATGATCTCTCCTCCCCTTCAATCCTTGACGTGGAGACTTCTTCTTTTTCCCTTGATGAAGTGGATGATCTTTCACTCTCTTGTGCCACTTCACTTGATGAAATGAATGAATCTTTTTCTTCTTTCTCCTCCTCTTCGGATGTTGAGCTTCTTCCCTCATCCGATTTGTTCTTTTCCTCTTCTTGGGTCATTAAGCTCACTTCCTCGAGTTCTTCAACTACTTGAGCTTGTGTAGGATTTTCATGAAGGGCTAACATCTTGCTCCATAATTCATGTGCATTTTTGTATTCACCTATACCACTCAATACATCATTAGGTAGAATATTAAGTAATATTCCAATTACTATCTCATTTGCATTCGATTGTGCTTGTTGCTCCTTGGTCCAATATCTTGGTCGGAGCCTTTTTCCGTGTTTATCTCTTGGAGTTTCGAATAGCTCTTCTAGTACCATCACGCAATCCCAATCCATGTCAAACCACGTCTTCGTCCGCATCCTCCAATAGTCGAAAGCCTCGCGATCATAGGGAGGTGGAACGTTGATGTTATCACCCAACTTTCCTCAATCGTCGTCTCCTCTAGCTTTTTGCTCTCTCGGCGATTAGTCCGTAGACAACGAATCTTCGCTTTAATACCACTTGTTAGGATCTTACCGTGTGCTAGAGGGGGGGTGAATAACACTTTTTTGATTTCGTCTTCCTACACGTTGTTAGTGCACAAACGGAACAACAAATAACATAAACTAACAATTAAGACGACATACCTATTTACGTGGTTCGAAGATAAACCTCCTACTCCACGGCTGTCCGTAAGGTGGACGATCCTGATCCATCGGTGGATGACTCCCCGGAAGACCTACAGCTAGCTCGTGTAGCTCCTTGTGGGTAGAGAAACCTCGACACAACCTGAACAACACTTCTGAGCACAAAGTCTAGTAATGAGCTCTAACCAAGCTCATTTCGTCAAGAACTCTCAGACAAAACCGAGCCCGTGTAAATAGTGCTTAAGGTTGAGAAAATCGCTACCAGTCGACTGGTCCATTACCAGTCGACTGGTCCCACCTAAATTCGACCATTGCAAGCCCAACGTTCGAATTTCCAGCCACCACCAGTTGACTGCCCCATTAGCAGTCAACTGATCTTTCTGTGGCATATACCAGTCGGCTGCTCCAGGGCTAGTCGACTGGTCCACTCCCAAACCTAAGGTTTCCCCTTCCCGAGTACATTTCCCTCAGCACTCAAACCCTAGGATTTTCCGAGTACAATTCACTCAACACTCGAACCCTCACGACCTGGTTGACTCTTCATTCAGCAGCCTCGATCTGTTGCCTTCGCGCCCTCTTTGTCTTCGGTTCCCGTCCCTCAGATGCGCACACAATCCCTCGGCTTGCCTCCATGTGATCCTTCACATATGCCTCGATGTTCGTGTCCCTCGGCTCTTCGTTCCTGCTCCAGCAGCCTCGATCTGTTGCCTTCAAGCCCTCTTCGACTTTGGCCCTCATCTCTCAGATGCGCACACAAGTCCTTGGCATGCCTCCATGTCATCCTTCACGTATGCCTCGAAGTCCGCTTCCCTCAACTCGTCGTCCCTACTTTGTCCATGGTCCCTCGGATGCGCACACAAGCCCACGGCTTGCCTCCATGCCACCCTTCACCGTACCCGAAGCCGTCCAACCAAGTCTATGTGTATCCTGCAAACCTGCACACTCAAAAACACATGATCTACCCGACAAAATCTCTAATATCTCGCGGTACTGCGGATGCCCGGGGTACTTAGGCTTGACTGTGCAAACACTCGCCCGGGACAAGTTGCGCTACGAAGGTAAAGGTTAACATGATCTACCCGACAAAAGGGAAATAAGTGGGACATCCGAATATTTAAACAGGCAGGCACACACCAAAGGTAACAAATATTTTCCTTCATTTATACGGGAAATACATTGATGTCAACATCTCAGAGAAGTACCAAGATACAATCAGAAGATCCGGTAAGGGGAATCACTCCTCTACTTGGGCTTTTCTTCGCCACTGTATCATTCCCACAGAGTCGCTGGGCTCGAAACCGTCTTCCAATAGCTAGTGAGCGGGGATCCACGCGCGTTATGGTCGAAATCCGTGAATCCTCGATCGTAGTGGAGACCCCTCGGTCCTTCATCCGCGTAACCATTAGCAAATGAGGACGCCTGAGGTAACACATGGATACCCCGACTACCTCTTCCCGCAAAGATGCATCCATCAACAAGGACGACTATAACATTGAAAAGGAAGAGGAGAGGAAGCAGTGGTTGCAACCCCTCCTCCCTGGGGAATGGTACTGCACCATCCCCGGCAAACACCATCCGATGCCCAAAATTCGGGGAAATGAGCAGTCGGAAGGGGATGGCGTTTGAGGTTGACAGGGGATGAACCACCCGAGGAGAGGCAGAAGACGAACCATCAAGAGATGTCATCTCCGCTATGCTCTCCAGCGAAGCACATGATGTCTCTTCTAGACTCCTCGACTAATCCCGGAGCCCCACCTCCACCAGGATCTTTAGCGAGACCCCGGGCATCTGTTGGTGCAATTTGCACTAATAGTTAAACCTAAGTTTTGATGAATGACAAATAGGTTAAAGTTAGACTTGCTTTTGGTTTTGACCTCTTTACTAAGTGTGCAGGGTTGAAAGACTTAGGACCTGACACCAGACTGAAGTCCAGGGTGGTTGAGTCCTGGCGGGAAGTCCAGGGTGGTTGAGTCCTGGCGAGAAGTCCAGTTGGGTTCACGGGGCCTGACAACTGGCTGAAGCCCAAGTTGGTTGAAACTTGGCAAAAAGACCAGGGTGGTTGAGCCCTGGCAGGAAGACCTGGTGGGTTAAGAAGTTGAGTAGAGCTGCACGAGATAAGTGAGGTAAGTCACTGGAGGAGCGAACCAGTGAGGACGGGTCCTATTTTAGGACTGTAGGCGCGGTCCAACTTAGGCTCATTTTGGTGATCTCGGTTGAGTCCTGGTTAGATCCTTATCCAGGTTTGGACGGGGTCTAATTAACTCTAAATGCATTAACTCTATTTTACAGAATTTATTTAATTAGATTCTAAATGCATTAACTCTATTTTACAGAATTTATTTAATTAGATTCTAAATGCATTAACTCTATTTTATAGAATTTATTTAATTAGATTCTAAATGCATTAACTCTATTTTTACAGAATTTATTTAATTAAAATTTTATAGTTGAATTTTATAAAATTATTCCTTATCTAAAGCCTTGGTGGAGGATAAATTATTATTTAAATTATTCGTATTTCCTTCTTTTTAGAGAATAAAATTATTCCTACTAATGCTTAAAATTCTCACGTAAAGCGTAGCTGGAAGAATAAAATCTCCTTTTAAATTATTAATTAAAATTGTAAGAGGATAAAACCTCTCGGTTAACTTTTTAATATTCTGTATTTATATTTTATTTAAATTATTTTCTTAATTGAAGCAAAGGATAGAAACATTATCTTTTTTTTATTATTTTATCTTGTTAATGGATAAAATTTGAGCTGAGAAGATCATGCATCGAGGCACTATAAATAGAAGCAAGCAAGCCCTCTAACAGACAATAAAATTTGATTCTGGTTCAAGCTTTGGCGCTCTCTTGCTTCCACGCTCCTCTGCTGCGGTTTGTGCTTTGACTCGACGCTGTCCGACCGCTGCTGGAAGATCGCTCCCAACACCCAAGCTGCTTCAGATAAATCTAAGTGTTGGGTAACGAATTTTTTTTCTGCACTTAAATTATTTAAGGGGGAAGTGTAGGGCTGTTACACTTCCGCCCAATCTTGTATTCGAATCACTCTATCGGTAGTTTATCGGTAGAGGTTTTTAGTGGATTGCCCACAGGAAAGGTTCAAGGAACCTAGGCCTTCGAGTAGGAGTCGGCGAAGGCTCCGAACGAAGTAAAACTCCTCGTGTAATTTTTTTTTTATTTTTCGCTTTCGCATATCGTTTTAATTTTTCCGCTGCGCACGTTATAAAAAGCATCGTACAATTTTCTATCGACTCTGATTTTCTAACGAAGATTTTAAAAGTCACGTGATTCACCCCCCCCCCCTCTCACGTGCATCGGTCCTACAAGTGGTATCAGAGCCAAGTTCGCTCTGTATCGGTGCAACCACCATAAGAGCCGGGGGAAATCCAATTCTTTTTCGTTTGTTTTTGTGTTTTCGCTGCACGATCTAAATTAGGTATTGTTGCCTAAATTTAGATATTTTCTATCGATTATACTCGAATTTGGGCAACACCATTTCGAGTCGTTTTTTGTTCCTTTCTTCTCCTTTTCCTACCACACTACTAATCCAAGACCTAGTCTTGGAACCACCAATGGACGAGGGAAACAATGCACTACTGAAGCATGACAGATGGAACCTAGAAATGAAGAAAAGGGCTCAGATTGAGTTCAAAGCACAGAACACACTCCAATGCGGACTAACCAAAGAGGAATTGAACCGTATCGGCCCAACTGAATCTGCCAAAGAACTTTGGGACAAACTGATTGAACTGCATGAAGGCACCTCAGATGCGAAGGTAACAAAAAGAGATTTGTTATTGAATAAATTATTTAACATAAAAATGCAGGAAGGTGAGTCTGCAAGCCAACTCCACGCCCGGATCAAGGACATACTAAATGGACTCCACCTCATTGGGCACAAACAAGAAAATAGAGATATTATAAGGTATGCACTAAATGTCTTTCCTAGAAACTCTTTATGGGCATCCATCATAGATGCTTATAAAATTTCTAGGAACCTTTCCAAAATAAATTTAGATGAACTATTCTGTGAATTAGAACTGCACGAACAAACTAACGCCAAGGCCGAGAAAGGATTTGCTTTGTTTGCAGGTTCTTCAAAAGAAGTCAAGTCGAAGAAGAAAATTCAAAAATCAGAAGAAGAGTCAGACTCAGACTCAGATGACGAGGAACAAATGGTTAACTTAGTAAGAAAAGTCCTCGCCAAAAAGAAAAGCAAATTCTCGAAAAGAGATTTCCAAAAGATAATGAAGCCAACCAGTTATGGAGACAAAAGCAAAATAACCTGCTTCGGTTGCAACAGAAAAGGACACTTCAAACATGAATGTCCCTACAAAACGGAGGACCAATCAAAGAAAAGCAAGAAGAAGAAGGCTCTTCAAGCCACTTGGGACGAGAGTTCGGATGACTCTGACTATGAACCACCAAAGAAGACAAGCTACCTCGCGCTAATGGCAACTGGACCCGGGTCAGACTCGGAGCACGACGAAGATTCCGAATACGAGTCGAGTCAAGAGATCGGACTCTTTTCGGACGACTCGACTAAGGTATATTTAGATTCAGTTAATGAAAAATTTTTTAAGATTATTTCCATTTTAAATAAAAAATTACTTGCATCTGAATCTAGGAATGACTAGCTCCTTAAGGAAAATCAAGACCTTAAGGAGCAATTAATTAATACCAGAACATTAACTGAACAAACTCAAAATCAAAAGACAATTGAGCTTGAAACTGAAAACTCCACTCTAAAGGGCGAAGTCCTAAAACTTAAGGATCTACTAGCAACTTTCACAACCCGATCCAAGAACCTTGACCTCATTCTTGGATCACAAAAGGGCATGTACAATAAATCTGGGATAGGATATAAATCAGGATCAGCCCAAAGATCCTTTATCTCCTTTATCCACCCCCGCAAAAATCAACGAAAAGCGTGGGTTCCGAAAGCTTACCTAACAAAGCAAGTAGGTCAGAATCAACTTTATGTCCCAAAAAGGGACATCCACTACATTGACCCTAGACACCCAGTCTACAATTTAGGGGGAAGCTCCAAATTAGTTGGCACCTCAAAGTCACCCTTTACCCGTCTGGGTACCTAGGACTAGTTTTAAAAGTTAGTCTGACACTTGACCTACTCAGTACCAGGGTAGGGCGAGCTGATAGTACGTTAGGGAAGCTGATCTAAGGAGTCAGGTAGGGGAAGGCGTCCTCTATTTGGTCTTCTTAGCCCAGTGGAACTAGCCGAAGCTACCTCGCCACATCCTAGACTAGTTAGACCAAGGAGTTTCAATAGATAGGTTAAAAGTACAACTTCCTTAAGCGGTTTTGCCTAGAAAGTGGTTGTTGATCCAATAAGGCTTCGGCCAAAGAACACCTCTGTGCCTTGCCACGGCCTGGAAACCAATTATGGAAATATACTTTTAAACTGCTTCTTGTCAAACCTGAATCTAACAAAAGGTCAGATTAACTTTTATAAATCAAACTCAAACTTATCTAACACAAATCATAGGATCCCTTTGATTGACAACTTAGATCAAGTGAGATGAATAAGGACAACTAAAATCAAATTTCAAAATTCAAATTAACAAAATCAAATTTCAAAATTCAAATTAACAAAATCAAATTTCAAAATTCAAATTAACAAAATCAAATTTCAAAATTCAAATTAACAAAATCAAATTTCAAAATTCAAATTAACAAAATCAAATTTCAAAATTCAAATTAACAAAATCAAATTTCAAAATTCAAATTAACAAATTCAAAATTCAAATTAACAAATTCAAAATTCAAAATTCGAATTAACGAATTCAAAATTCAAAATTCGAATTAACGAATTCAAAATTCAAATTAACAAAATCAAAATTAATAAAATACAAATTAATTCAAAATTCAAATTCAAAAATTAATAAAATTCAAATTCAAAATTCAAAATTAATAAAATTCAAATTCAAAAATTCATAAAATTCAAATTCAAAATTCAAATTCAAAAATTCATTTTCAAAATTTAAATTCAAAAATTAATAAAATTCAAAATTCAAATTCAAGTTTTAAATTCTTTAGGATGTTTAAAATTTTCTTAAATTTAAAAAAAAAAAATTCAAAAACTTAACCTAAGTTCTAAATCTTTTACTTAACTGTAGGTAAATAAATGGATTATTGACAGTGGGTGCTCCAGACACATGACTGGGGATCCCACCAAATTTACAGAACTCAAGTACAAAAGACTAGGGACCGTTGCTTTTGGAAATAACGGTAAACTTAAGGTAATTGGCCTAGGTAATATTGAACTTGAGTCTGATTTTATAATTACAAATGTATTACTTGTTGAAAATTTTCACTTCAATTTACTGAGTATTAGCCAATTGTGTGACACTGGTTATAAGGTTAGGTTCCTATCCAATGAATGTTTGATCAAACACAATGACAACCCAAACATCACACTTAGAGGACTTAGGCACAATAACATTTATGAAATTAAGTTAACCTGTCCCTTAGAAAATTGTCTTTTAACCCATAAAGATGAGACTTGGCTCTGGCATAGGAGACTTTCACACACTCACTTCAGAAAACTACCTAAACTAAAAGGTTTAGTTAGAGGCCTACCAAAGTTATCTAACCTTGAGTCAACCTTATGTAATGCATGTCAACAAGGAAAACAAACTAGGTCAACCCACAAACCAACTAGTCAAACTCAAACTAAGTCAATTCTTGAATTAATTCACCTAGACCTATTTGACTCACATGGGGTAAAATCAATTAGCGTAAACCTTTACTGTTTAGTAATCATAGATGACTATTCAAGATTTACCTGGGTAAAATTTTTAAAAAATAAAGATAAAACTTTTGATATGTTTACTCAATTTTGTAAATTAGTAGAAAATGAAAAAGGGATTAAAATTAAAATACTTAGGAGCGATAACGGCGGGGAATTCAAAAATTAAAAATTTAACCAATTCTGCTTAGAAAATGGCTACCATCATGAATTCTCTTGTCCTAAAACACCTCAACAAAATGGAATAGTAGAAAGGAAAAATAGAACACTACAAGAAGCAACCAGAACAATGCTAAATGAATACAATCTACCTAAATATTTTTGGGTTGAGGCTGTTAGTACAGCCTGTTATGTACAAAATAGAATAACTATAAATAAAAATCTAGGAAAAACAACTTTTGAAATCTATTATGAAAAACAACCTAATATTAAGTATTTTAAAGTATTTGGATGCAAAGTGTATATATTAAACACTAGAGAACACTTAGGAAAATTTACCTCTAAGGTTAAGGAAGGTATCTTTGTAGGTTATTCCCTTACCAGTAGAGCTTATAGAGTTTATAATAAAACTACCCTAAGAATTGAAGAAACTACAAATGTAAAATTTGATGAAAAGTCTAGCCCAAATAACCTTGATCAAACCACCTACCAACCAATTGATTTTGTTAGGTCTAGTACTGACCCAAATGAAAGCCAATTTGAGGACCGAGACCATGATCTGACTGAACCTGCACCTGAATCTGAACCTAACCAACCCAGAACTATTCGAGTTAGCTCAGCCCACCCAACTGATCAGATCATAGGCGATCCAGAACTAAGGGTTCAGACCAGATCAGCCTTTAGGAACCTTAGTCAAATTGCCTTGATTTCAAAAATTGAACCCAAGTCTATAGAAGAGTCCTTACTTGACCCTAATTGGATCATAGCCATGCAGGAAGAGTTAGCCCAATTTCAACGTAGTCAAGTCTGGGACTTAGTACCCTTACCTAAAGGCAAGAAATTTATTGAAACTAAATGGGTCTTTAGGAATAAACTTAACGAACAAGGAGAAACAGTCAGGAATAAGGCTAGGTTAGTAGCTAAGGGGTTTAGCCAAGTAGAAGGACTTGATTATGATGAAACCTATGCCCCTGTAGCTAGACTTGAGTCCATTAGGATGCTTTTAAGTTATGCAGCCCATAAGGGATTCAAGTTGTATCAAATGGATGTTAGGTCAGCCTTCCTAAATGGCCTGATTAAGGAAGAAATCTATGTAGGCCAACCCCCAGGTTTTGAAAGCCTAGAATATCCTGACTATGTCTTTAAACTTAAGAAAGCCTTATATGGACTTAAGCAAGCCCCTAGGGCCTGGTATGAAAGATTGTCTAACTACTTAGTATCTAAAGGCTTTAACCAAGGCAAAATTGACCCAACACTATTTGTTAAAACTCTAAAAACTAATATTTTTATAGCTCAAGTATATGTAGATGATATAGTATTTGGCTCAACTAACTCAAATTTTTACAAGATTTTATAACAGTAATGGAAAATGAATTTGAAATGAGTTTAGTAGGTCAATTAACTTTCTTTTTAGAGTTACAAATAAAACAGACTAGTGAGGGTACTTTTGTCTATCAACAAAATACACTAAAGAATTACTTAGAAAATTTGGAATGGATAGTGCTAAAAGAATTAAGACACCTATGGCTACCAATCAAACGATAGATAGTGACACAAATGGCAAACATGTGAACCTTAAGTATTTATAGAAGTGCTATAGGTAGCTTACTTTACCTAACCTGCAAGTCGACCTGATATTCTCTTTGCAGTTAGTATGTGTGCTAGGTATCAACATGTGCTAAAGAATCACATCTAACCTAGTTAAAAGGATATTTAGGTATCTCAAAGGGACAGAAAGTTTAGGAATTTGGTACCCTAGAACAGCCCAGTTTGAACTTATTGGATTTTCTGACTCAGATTATGCTGGCTGTAAATTAGATAGAAAAAGTACCAGTGGTGGATGCCAACTTCTAGGACCCTCACTAGTTAGTTGGTTCAGTAGAAAACAACATTGTGTTGCCCTATCCACCACTGAAGCTGAATACATAGCAATGGGTGAATGTGTAGCCCAATTACTCTGGATGATGCATACCTTAAAAGATTTTAACTTAGATTTTAAGAAAGTCAAAACTTTTATAGATAATCTAAGTTCAATTAATCTAANTTTTTTTTTAAAAAAATTAACTTTGATTTCAAACTTGACTTTCGAGACTGGTGGACTTAGCCTAAGTTTGACCCCTAGAGATGCATGTTCTATAGATTTAGAGGCCGCATCTCATAAAGCACATTAGGTATAACATGTTTGTGTATGCTAAAACTTAGAACGGGGTGAGATGCATAGGGTATTGCCTGGACTTCAGAATGCTTAAACCTGTGCATCGTAGCAAGTCTGGGCGTTAAATACCAACTTCATATTGATCAAGTCAAGTAGTCTTTCTGTAAAGCTAAGCTAGACACTAGTACTTAACTTGACTAACCTAGTGAAAACTACTATCCTATAGATAGTTAGCTAGTAACTACGGTTAGACATTCAAAATGGGCTAAACTTACTTACTTGGTTCAGGGGGAGCTTGAGTTTATATTTTGTATTCTAACTCTCAAAAATGTTTAGTGAAAACTGTTTTAGAAAATATCTTCTTTAATTGAACAAGGATTTAAAAAAAAAATATCTTGAAATTTTTTTCTCAAATTAATCCTGAAAATATTCTAAATGATCCTTTGAAAAGAAAATTTTGGAAAATCTTCTCTTTTTCATTAATTTGCCTTGAGATATTCTTTATTTTGGAAAAGATTAAGATTTTGAAGGTAGCCTTTTTAATTTTTGAAAATGGTGTTCGAAAAGTCATTTCTAAATTTACACCTAGTCATTTCTTTTAACATTTATGCTCTCAGATTGTTTGTGTTAAATTAAGAATTTAACTTACCCCTCTGAATCAGTTCAGAAACTTAGTATGCTTGTTAAGCATTTTCTCTTCCCCAAATACTTAAAGTATTTTTTACTTAGCTGACATATTACTTGATTGCTTGTTTTATTTCTGATGCTTGCGCACTTATTATTTCTTTGTTTTGATGAATGCCAAAGGGGGAGGGTTTAAGGGTTGAGTTAGAAAAATAAAAATTTCTGATCTTAGAGCATGTCATTTGCATATTATTCTTGGACTCATTGCTTTATCTGGTATTTTCTAACTTTAACCCAGGTTGTCATTGCATCAAAAAGGGGGAGATTGTTGGTGCAATTTGCACTAATAGTTAAACCTGAGTTTTGATGAATGACAAATAGGTTAAAGTTAGACTTGCTTTTGGTTTTGACCTATTTACTAAGTGTGCAGGGTTGAAAGACTTAGGACCTGACACCAGGCTGAAGTCCAGGGTGGTTGAGTCCTGGCGGGAAGTCCAGGGTGGTTGAGTCCTGGCGAGAAGTCCAGTTGGGTTCACGGGGCCTGACAACTGGCTGAAGCCCAAGTTGGTTGAAACTTGGCAAAAAGACCAGGGTGGTTGAGCCCTGGCAGGAAGACCTGGTGGGTTAAGAAGTTGAGTAGAGCTGCACGAGGTAAGTGAGGTAAGTCACTGGAGGAGCGAATCAGTGAGGACGGGTCCTATTTTAGGACTGTAGGCGCGGTCCAACTTAGGCCCATTTTGGTGACCTCGGTTGAGTCCTGGTTAGATCCTTATCCAGGTTTGGACGGGGTCTAATTAACTCTAAATGCATTAACTCTATTTTACAGAATTTATTTAATTAGATTCTAAATGCATTAACTCTATTTTACAGAATTTATTTAATTAGATTTTGTAGTTGAATTTTATAAAATTATTCCTTATCTAAAGCCTTGGTGGAGGATAAATTATCATTTAAATTATTCGTATTTCCTTCTTTTTAGAGAATAAAATTATTCCTACTAATGCTTAAAATTCTCACGTAAAGCTTAGCTGGAAGGATAAAATCTCCTTTTAAATTATTAATAAAATTGTAAGAGGATAAAACCTCTCGGTTAACTTTTCAATATTCTGTATTTATATTTTATTTAAATTATTTTCTTAATTGAAGCAAAGGATAGAAACATTATCTTTTTTTTAATTATTTTATCTTGTTGATGGATAAAATTTGAGCTGAGAAGATCATGCATCGAGGCACTATAAATAGAAGCAAGCAAGCCCTCTAACAGACAAGAAAATTTGATTCTGGTTCAAGCTTTGGCGCTCTCTTGCTTCCACGCTCCTCTGTTGTGGTTTGTGCTTTGACTCGACGTTGTCCGACCGCTGCTGGAAGATCGCTCCCAACACCCAAGCTGCTTCAGATAAATCTAAGTGTTGGGTAACGAATTTTTTTTTGTCTACACTTAAATTATTTAAGGGGGAAGTGTAGGGCTGTTACACTTCCGCCCAATCTTGTATTCGAATCACTCTATCGGTAGTTTGTCGATAGAGGTTTTTAGTGGATTGCCCACAGGAAAGGTTCAAGGAACCTGGGCCTTCGAGTAGGAGTCGGCGAAGGCTCCGAACGAAGTAAAACTCCTCATGTAATTTTTTTTATTTTTCGCTTTCGCATTTCGTTTTAATTTTTCCGCTGCGCACGTTATAAAAAGCATCGTACAATTTTCTATCGACTCTGATTTTATAACGAAGATTTTAAAAGTCCCGTGATTCACCCCCCCTCTCACGTGCATCGGTCCTACAGTACTAGGCTATAGCCCACCCCATATATATCTAAATATATTATTAATTATCAATGATGCAATTAAATGAACATGATTTATTTTCTTATATGATAGCGTACACATAAATAACATTAAATCAAATAGAAACAAATCAAGTTGTGGAATAAATTATAAAAAATCATAAATATTTTTTTCACACATCAATAAACAAATGATATTTTCAATATTTTTCCCAACTAAATATCCTTTTAAATAATTCCTTACAATAATCTATCTGTCATCAAAAATTCAAATCATATAATAATTTTATTACCTGAATAATAAAAATATATATATATATAATTTAGATGGATGGATTTGTTTTGTGGATTGACATCCTGTCATTCAGAACAATAGACTCCATAATTAATTTATTATGTCTGTTGGATTTGACGCAACATTAATCTGATATGTCATGGCGCTAGTGGACGCAATCAGATATATCTATATGCATAATGGTTGGCCCATCACATTTCTCCATTCCATGTCTCGATACCAATATCATACATGATTTTCATTTAATATAATGAGTTTAATTTTATAGGTTCAATATATTGTACTCGATTTAGTTAAAGATATAGATATAAATTATATTATAGAAGAATTTTATATTTCACAATTTCGTAAGCATAATTTCTTTGAATAAATAATGACTTTAAATATATATATATAATTTTTATTATTTTTTAAAAATAGTATATAATTTATTACATTAAATTTAAAATTTTCTAAGTTTAAGCCCATCCCATTTCTATTTCCTAGATCCACTAGTTTAGCCTCTTATCTTGGAAAGGGGTTCTCCCCTTTAGGGGAGACCCTAGAGCCATCCACTTTGTTGAATTTGAATGCATGAAATACAGATTAGATCAGAAATAAAATGGTAAATAATTACAGTGATATATTGAAAATCTTATGGAATTGGATGGAAGAAATATTGCTCTTGCCGTTGACGAGAAGATTACAGTGACGAACCTTCTTGTATGATCCACGAACCAAATCCCTTCACCATTTTTAATGTTCTTCTTCCCTTTTCGTTCAACCCAAGATGAATGACTTGGGCGCAAATATATAATGGAAATCTAAAGAGGGTATAAGGGTAATTTACCTAAATTAGAAGAGGGCAATGTGGGCAGTCCATGTTCACATTACCAACATCTCCTACTCGTCTAAATTAAGTTCCGAAGGCTAAGTCACAATGAAGTCACTAAGACCAATTAGTCACAAAGACTAAATAGAATCAAATCACAAAGACCATATATGAACATTCATTTCACACATTAGGGGAAATGGTTCATGTAGCAGTAAACACACTGAGTAATTACTACCAAGAAAGTTGTTACACTTAACTCAGCTGCTCTATAGAACGAATCAAAGACATCAATATCTTACATTTATCTCAGATTAAATCATTCACATCAATATTAACATCTCTAATCCCTCGTAATGATAATTACTTCGAGAGCATGTTCAATATCTTCATTTAATACAATTATTCACAATTACATTTTTTGGTACTTAATAAAAAATATAATTAATCGACTAGTGAATAAATGTCAAAAATGTAAATTTATCTTAATCTTCCATTTTAGCTAGAATCTATTCATTCTAATTAGTCACTTTCCTAGTTACGCTCTATAGACTGAATCATTCACAGGCAATAAGATACATGCTAAAGTAGCAGACACTTATTAGAACTTCAAGTAGACAATCAAATAGTCACTTAGGATAAACTAAGATTAACTTATAATCTCAAATGTCTCACACAGTAGAGAAGCAAAGATCCATCCACATACTACCCTTATTGTCACTATAACACATATGGTATGAATTACATACTACGATGTTTTTCTCTTTAACAAATAAAAAAGTGAATGTTTTTCTCAATTTTAACATCGTATATATTTTGATCTAGATATACTCAATGTCAAATCTTGAATTCAACTTATGAATTCAAATCTGACCTCCAACAGGTTCAGTAAATCATGGGTATATTAACTTTGATCACTATCAATTCACAAATGATCTCATCTTGATGCAGCAATTAATGCGACCCCAACTTACAAGTACGTCTCTATTTACAGCTACATTAGCTATCCCATAAGTAATGGTCTTACCTCAATCTTTACTCAATAAATAGAGATGATTGTCCATGTGAGTGGACCAATCTCAACCTGCTCACATGCTCACCAAGACTTTAACCAAAATGTAACAACAATATCTACACTAAATAAATCATGTCATTTTCATATATTAGATTGTCTTTACAATATATTACATTTTATGAAGTCCTAAATACTTCATATATCCATGAAATGACTCTTTAGTCAATAGCTTAGTAAAATGATGTGCAAGCATAGCACGTATAGAGATATACTCAAGAACTACCTTTTTCTTGTCAACAATATCTCTTACAAAATTATACTTAATTTCTATATACTTACATTTGATGTGATATTTGGAATTCTTGGAAAAAACTATAGCAGCTTGATTACCACAATACACTATAATAAAACTCTCACTGTCCTCAACAACCTTCAGATGCTTAAAGAACTTTCTTAACCAGACACTTTCTTGTGCAACCACTACATAAGTCACATACTTAGCTTTCATCATCGACAACACTACACAAGCCTATTTCTTATTGTTCTATGATATGACGCAACTATTCAACAAGAAAGTATAGTTAGATGTAGATTTTATGTCATTAAGGTCTCCTGCTTAATTTGCATCTGTCTGGTCTTTCATGCTCAACTTTGATTTTTGGAAGTAAAGACAATAATCTATTGTCCCTCTAAGATATCTGAATATCCTTTTCACCACTTTTCAGTGTCTCAATTCTAGGTTTGACTGGAAAAGGCTAACTAAACCAACAACATAGTCAATATCAGGACGTATACATAACATAATGTATATTAAACTACCAATAACACTGATATATAATGTTTTTCTTCATGTCGGCTATTTAATCAGGAATCTTAGGATACATACTTTTTGCTCAGAACAGTATCTCTCACTATAGGAGTTTGTTCAATGTTGCAATTCGACATATTGAAATATTGTAGTATCTTAGTGATATAAGCATTTTAAGACAAACTCAAAAGCCTTTTTGATCAATCTCTATGATCTTTACTTCTAAGATGTACTCAGCTTCTCCTATATATATTATATTAAATTGTGATAAAAGCTTTGATTTTACTTCAATCACAAATTATATGTCATTTCAGCTATTAGCATATCATCAACATATAATGATAAGATGACCAACTTTTCTTTCTCTTTTCTAAGGTAAATACAATGATCTTCATTGATCATTTCGAAACCATAAGATAAAATAATTTCATAAAATCTTACTTAACACTTACTTTAGCTCATATACAGACTTTTAAGTTTATATACTTTGTTCGCTTGGCCTTTAGCAATGTAGCCTTTTAGCTGTGCCATATAAATTTCTTCATTAAGATTACTATTAAGGAAAGTCGTTTTTACATCCATCTGATGTAACTCCAAGTCATAATGTGCTACTATAACTAAAACGACAGTATTGATACAAATTTCACAACAGGAGAAAATATCTTCAAAATCAATATCCTCTATTTGGGTATATCCTTTTGTAACTAGACAAGCTTTGTATCAATTAATCGACCTATCTATCTTACTCTTGATTTTGAAAATCCACTTATTCCCGATAGCCCTTTGGCCAGGAGGAAGATCGACTAAATCCCAAATTTGATTCCTCTTATAGACTTCATTTTTTTATCCATTGCAATTTTCTATTTCTCTAATTGAGCATCTCAAAGCTTTCTCAATCATTCGAGGTTCCTCATCTTCAATAGGGAGAAGCATTAATGTCTCATCGTCAATGTCAAACCTTCTCTGAGGAATAATCAGGTTAGACGGTTGAGAAATTGAAACTATCTCATTCATTGGCAAATCTCTCCCACCGGGTTAACTAGATTCAGGCATTTCTTATGGTATCTGATTTGTGGATAAAAGAACATTATCCTCCTTATCTATTGCAAATAAAGGAATTATCTTATCAACTTCACATCTTGTTGGGAACTCAGTTTTGAGAAAATAACATCTCTTGACTCCATTTCAGAGATGGTTCTGTAAGTACCCCAAGATTATTTTGATGTGGCCAAGCGAGTCAAGTTAGGTTATGTTGGTTTGATGTCTTGTGTCTAAGTGTGCAGGAGCTTAGGAGCATAAGAAGTCGAACGGAAAATGCAACAGTCGAGAAGGATGGCACGGGATGGGAGTCGACGTGCTCGGTACATTCGAGGGATGAAAAAATTATGGAAGAGTACATCAGTGGACGAGATATGGGATATTCAACCTATTATCCAACTAGGTGTAAAAGATATGGTTTATGCATTGCTCTGAGATTAAGAAAACTACATCTGAAAAACTACTGCCCTTTTTGTTGACTTTTGTTCTTTTCTTTTCGCTGCAACTTGTTTCTGTGTTCCTACACTATGGATTGCTACTAAATTTGCCCCTTAAACTGCACCCGTGTTCTCAGCGAAATGTTACAGCATAGACCATTCAATCAGAAAGTTGACGTGTACAGCTTTGGCATTGTTCTCTGGGAGCTTATAACTGGAATGCTCCCTTTCCCGAATATGACAGCCCTTCATTCTCCGATCATGATGTTCGCCCTGCCTTCTCCGACCTTGTTGGGATGCTAGAGAGTGCAGAAGAAGAGATTGTGAATACTGTTCGTAGAGACGGTAGAATAAAACTTTTACCCATTCTCGGCTGCTGATGATATTGAAAAGGCATAATGGGCGATCAATTGAAGTTGAATTTCCAGTAACTAGGATTCTTCAAAACGACAAGTACATGGGGCCATAAAGTTCAACATATCGAACTGCAAAACAGCACAAGGCACACAATCTACAAGAATGCATTCAAATTGGCTCTCCTTAAAGTACTCATAACATCCGATTGAAGTCGAAGGGGGACTCCTTGGGCGTCCTGTGTAATTGGAATTCCCGGAGTTAGCTTAGATTGTTTTGCAGGTCAAGTCTGATCAGTGGCTGCTCTTCTTGCCAGATGCCGCCTGTTTCATTAGTCTGAGTTGATACAAAACTGATTGGATTCACAAACTGGAAATTCGATTGTGCCTTGTGTGCAAAACAAGATTCCGTTGACAGAAGAGAGAGAACACACGGATTCGGTGCTCCATTGAATTTGTAAGCAAAAGCAGGTGCTCCTGGATCTGTGGAATAAGATTTACATTAGAAACTCGAACAAGTAGAGTGCTGTTGCTAACTTGAAGGATTACAAAAAAAAAGTACCAACTGAAAATGGTTTTCGGTTGGAATCCGAGCATTCTATAGCTACAAACTCATCTAAAGCATATAATACATAGTATGCTACATTACATGAATCATAACGATCATTTCCATTAGCTTTTTAAAGATCATAAATTGGTAGAGTGCTGTTGCTAACTTGAACATAAAATACATATCATAAACTATACTAATTGGAATATCCAATTACTAATTTTTTACAATATGCATATAATCCATACATAAACTAGATTAATAAAAAATGTAAAAACATATTATTATCTGAGTAACAAGCATATAATTGAACACTTGAAGAGAATTAACAAATTACCATCTTCAAAAACTAACTTATAAAAGAGTTTCGTTGTCCATTATCCCTTGGCAAGGGACAAGAGAGTAGTATTTGATTGAATCCAAATTGATTTGAATGAACTGCAATTTTTAAGAAAACAATGTTTTTGCAAGACCCCTGAAAGCATATGATAAGAATGGTTTGAAATACCTGTGCTGCAGCTGGTGCTGGATGCTTGAAGGAACAATAGGGTTCTGGGGTCTTTTTCTGTACCGTTAGTAGGAGATGCAACCAATAAACAATCAGAAGGAAGAGAGAACAAAACAAGGAGGAAAAATAAGATGCAGAGGAACAAGAAGGAAGAAGACTTCTATCCCTATTACTTCCTCTTCAGGGTGGTGTAACGTTCTGCCAGCTTATCGTCATCCAGCAACTCTGCTGGCCTCCTCCAAATTGTGCTGAGGCTTTGGAGATCAACCTCCCCAACAAGTTCTTCAATCACTATTGGATCTCACTGTCTACCTATGACGTGGTTTCTATTGGTTGGTTCTAATCTTGATGTTTCTATGAAATAGTATCAGACGAGATAAACAAGATTCAAAATCTTATCTGATGTAACAAGATTCAATTATCATTTGTCAGAAGCCTTCATTACAAATATATAATTACTGTTTAAGATATGTGACATTTCTTTAGCTTCTAACAAAATATTTAAACTAATGGCTAACCTTTCTTTGATAGAGGAATCTCGAAGGCGTCGAAGAATGTCAATGCAATTTCTTTGTGCATTATTACGACATAGGTGGGAATTAGTAGTTGTTGAATGGGTAATTCAAACATAGTCAAATGCTTTTCATTTCAGATATCGCATTTAAGTGGGTGGATGGAGATTAATGCAGTGATGGAATTCAAAAGCTCTCATACAAACAGATGAGACAAGGTTTGATGCCATTACCTTTATTGCATGGCTCAGCGTCCACATCATTGAAAGGCAACAACTTATTGAAATCATTGCGAACAGTTAACATGTTTTTTGATACTCCAGTGTTGGGAAAATGTAGTTGTCCATTAGCGCCTCCTAATCTACTTGAAGTTACCCATCCGTTAGGACTGAGGTCAAAACCACTTAAGTCAGCCCATCTGGGACAGTCCATATCTGTCACCTGACCAAAAGAAAGTTGACCAACAATGGAACTTGTTTGCCGGCTATCATCTGTATGGACAGAAGAAAATTTTCAAGGATCAAAACTAGAGGGGATTTACAAAGAAATATTGACATTGAAAGAAGAAAGAAAAACTGAAGGATGCTAACAAAATACGCCCATGCAGCAAAGTTTGGCTGCCGTGAAAAATTCTATTTCTCATCCAGCTCAATGGGGCACAGAGACAGTGGTACTGCTACCGAGGTGAAATAACATAAAAATATAAAAAGTTCTAAATTACTTAATATGTTCTAAAATTTCTCATTACATGTTGTTTGGATCAAGGGTCACGAAATGAGATGGGACCATAAAATCCCATTGACGTTCATGGGCAGCATACGGCAACCACAATCAGTATGGATAACCATGAGGATAGGTCGATTGCATCCTATGAATGATTTTATCACGTATAATTTTGATTGTCTTGTAGCCACTAACTTGAGATTTTACTCCAACTTGAGTTTCTACTCCAGGATTGGTTTTCCATCCCATTACCAACATTTTCGAGGAAACTGCCAAATGATAAATTTCTATGAAAATTGTGGACTATTGGAGTGAAATTTTTTCATAAAAATAATGACTGGAAAAGGAACCCTAGTTGCACCCATGCGCACCACCGCTTGGGGCGCGGACTTATTTTTTTTAAATCAATTTTTTTTCAAATATAAACCCTAAATATATATAATATACCTCGTGATCATCTAAAAGTTTTTATCTTGAACACTATAACCCAAGAGGAAAGCTAAACCCTAGAGGGAAAATCTTATTTGCTTAAACTCACTATAACTCAACCCTTAAACCCTAAAATCTTAGACTCTAAATACATATAATATACTCCGTAAGTATCTAAAATTTTTTATTCTGAACACTATAACCCAAGAGGGAAGTTGAATCCTAGAGGAAAAATTTTATTCAATTTTATTCGCTTAAATCCACTATAATCCAACCCCTAAACCCTAAAATCTTAGACCCTAAATACATATAATATACTTCATGAATACTAAAATTTTTTATCTTGAACACTATAACCCATGAGGGAAGCTTGAACCCTAGAGAGAAAATCTTATCAGCTTAAATCACTATAACACAACCTCTAAATCCTAAACCTTAAATATATGTAATATACAAAAAAAACATAAAAGTTATTGCGCACCTGGATTGATTGAATCTAGGCGCCCCAGGTCCGCACAGGTGCGCAGCAACCCGATCCACAACATATATATATATATATATATATATATATAATTTAGGTGTCTAGACGGCCTTCCCTCAATTCACCTATCAAATAAGGAGAACATCTTACGCACACTCAAAGGCTCACCTCCAAAATATTCATCCCTGGTGGTATTCAAACTCTGATCCTTTTATTTGTTGTTTTCGTAAGTGCTTTATCCCTGTTCTCCTAAGTGCTTTATCTCTGCAGCACACCCATAGAGGCATCCTCAAAGCTATTTGATGGACTTCGTAAATGATATCTAGGTTTTGTTTGAATTCATTTCCTCTTTTTGTGTGTGTGTGTGTGTGTGTGTAGAGTCACAGGTTGCTTTAGTCATCAAAAAAAAATCATAAATAATATTTTGTCATCAAAGTATTACCATAACTTGATGCAGAAAATGTGGCCGAACCAAATGAAATTGTCTTTGGAAATTGTCTACGTCGACGAGCATTATGTTCAGTTAAGCGTCTTCGGCAGCTTCGCTTATTCTGATCAAACTCGGACAGATTATGAAACCTGAAAGACAAAATAATCATCATATTAATATCAAACGATAAGTAATTAAGAAATTGGGCAAGACCTACCAATCAGGTTGAATTATTTTGTTATATATAATAATATACTCAAGACTCTCCAGAACAAATAATTACCAAGTACTTAATGGAAAATAAGCTTATTCCAAGTACTTGGTAATTATTTTACCTTAATGGAATAAGCTTCTTTTATTAATTTATTATATTTACCAGTTTGAATCTTTTCCAATAAGGTAAAATAAGCTTCTTTTATTATATATAATAATATACTCAAGACTCTCCAGCACAAATAAGCTTCTTTTACCTTAATGGAAAAATATTCACCATCTAAACTACCCCTCCTCCTTTCCCTAAGAACTTTACTTTCTTCGCTAAAAAAAAACTAGATAAATGTCAAATTTCTAGGTTATTTTGAATTGATTTAATTGTTTAACTAGATATAAAAAGCGCTATGCTAAGTCATTACCTGCTACATTGTTGACAGAATCTGCAGATCTGGCCATCAATAATAACCTTGGGAGCCTTGGAATGGCTTCCACAGACTCTATGCTTCCTGTGGTAGTCTTTGCAACTGCTGAGATTTGCATTACAACCATCAACTTGGCAATACGAATTCTTTATGTTCTGCTGTGATACCTTCACTTTTTTAACCAAACCATTGGACAGGTTCATGGACGCCAAAGAAGAAGAATCTATGTTGTTTTCTTCACACATACCTTCCAAATACGTCCCCTTGAAAATCTTAGGACTAATAAGAGGTTTCTTACTAATACATGGAACCACTACCCTATGAAGAATGCTGCCGTCCACCCTGTCCACGTCTTTATTCTCCTTCAAGCTCTCAGGAGGCTGTTTCACTAAATCTAAGGTTGATTGCGGTGTTATGGTTCCTACCTTGGACGGTAGACCAAGAGATACTGACAAGAAGCTTTTTGGTTGAAATTTACCTATTTCTGAACCAGAAAATTCAGTACTGCTGGATGAATATACTGATCCGTTGTCATTCCAGTAACTGGTAGTCCAATGGGGATCATAGACTCGCTCAAGTTGTTGGATAGGTTTTAGATTCTCATCTTCTTTTCCACTGACAAGATTTCCAGTGACAAGAGGCAAGCAACTGTAGTCCCACGGCAAAGGAGCCACTGAAGTCCAGTCCATCCAAGAGGCACTATTTACAGGAAAGACTACTCTGAATAACAATCCTGCAGCATGAAATGTTTAAGTACTCATTTGATGCCTTGAGGTAGTTAATCAAGCCAAATGAATTCAAAAAAAACAAAAAAAAACAGAAACCACAATTCAATCAAGGTATTTTATGATATTGATACATAACTGTCATATAATGAGCAGACGTGTTCAATCTTAGCACCACATATAAAAGAAAAACATCCTATCTACAAACATCTGTTAGGTCAGATTTGAATAAGTGCATAAATGAAGCACACTACTTTTACCTCTTAGAATTATGGAAAGCAGACCAACTTTAGATGAAACAATCTGCAACTGAAACTTTTTGCTGCTCTACAAGGACGTTAGAACAGCCCAAAATCTATTCAAGCAAACGTTAGCTAGTTTTGTGAAACTCAGCTTCCGAGCATGAAGATTATCTCAAAAGTTCATTTCCATTCAAACAAAAGAAGAGAATACCCCCAGATTAAGGAGCACCTAGCCGTCATAATTGACTAAGCTTTTGCCATGAATCACACATGTGGATTACTACTCCGACATAAACAACGACCTTTAATGATTTTATTCTCTCCTTTGCAGAATTTATCCTACCCAACAATCCACAACTACCCGTTTTATTAGCCTACCACTCTAGCTTAGCCCCACCGAAGACTCCTGTTTTCAACATAGTAACCTACTTCAAGACGAAAGACGTAACCAACATGCATTCAGGAGTAATCATGATATTCTTTACTTAACCCAAAATGTGCTGTTCTCCCTTCCACCCGGAGACTCCATAAATAATGCACCACTCTTCTAAGTTTGGATGTCATACTCGTAACTTGAAACAAATTGCAAATGACTATTGAGATTCTGAAAAAGCAAGTCAATTTTCCGAGGGCGAAAAAGAAAATTACTTTATTGGATTGGTCACCACGAATCCACCGAGAAAGGTCATTTCCCCCTTTGATTTACACAATAACACATGGGTTTCTGACGAGCTGTCAGACATCAAAACTTTTTACCTCAGACCCGCCGACAAATATCCTATTAATCCGGAGCTAAGAAAGAACCGCAATTGACTTTGTTAACAAACTCTACCCCCTTAAACTCCCATCCCTGATCTAACAGCCGAAAATAACAACTAGTACAGAAGCAAAAAAACCGGGAAAAATGGAGCTTTCCATTAAATATTATCACTCGGCTCGCAAACCATAGCACTTGCTAAACAACCTTTACTTTGCGATACAAGCTTGGGGGAAGAAAACAAAATCCACTATCAACCAATCCTCCAAAGGTAAGAAAAGAAAAACAGTACCTTTCTGGAGAACACGGAGGGGAAAAAACACCAGTGGATAGGCTGAATGAACATAATCGAAGAAACTACTAAATCAAAATCATGGCCTACGAGGAATCTGGAGGACTTTCTGCAACAGCGCCGATCTACACCTTCCTTGAGCCTCGTAGATTAGATGGAAGGCCGACGATGAAGTGGAGAGCAAGTCTTCTATAGGGTTTTGTTGTGCCTCGGGAAGAAAAACCGCCGTCTTCCGAGTCAATTTTATTTTATTTGAATAAATTTTACTGACTTCCACGCGTCGGAACAGGGTGGGAGATGGAAACAGCCCAAATCTCGAATGTAATTACCTTTGTCGTGGGCCCGGCCTCATCTCATTTTTGACAAATTACTGTACCCCCACAACCCAAACCCCAAAAGGCACCAACCCAGGGAACTGTGGGTCCAGACATCCAGTTGGGGCGCGAAGTAAACCCGTATGTTTCTGGAGTGCAGATTGCATTGTTCACGAGACGGCTAAGTCCCCGCAATTGCAACGGGCGTCTGGACACGGTACATTCTGACTAATTTTGATAATAAAATTAGTTTTTTAAAGAATTAAAATATTGATTAAAACTATTTTAATAAAAATAAATTCCTTTTAAATAATTTAATTAAACTAATCTCAATGATTGAGCTGCTACTGTAAAATTTCCATTTTAATATTGTTTGGGAAAGAAATTGTCAAATCTACGTATTGTTTTCAAATCTATGCTGCGATTGAGATATAAACCCGACACCTTTGTAGCTTTGCGCATTCTGATTGGACGGTGCGAGATTCTGACGTGATTCACTAAATCTCAGTTAGTAGCCGACTTGGATTACCAAAATTAATTAAGATCATTAGGCAATATAATGAGGCTTATCTAATACATAGTTGTTATGATTGTGATTTTATTATTTTTAATGCCCTTTCTATCCCACCTGGTGAATCATATATATGGACAGTGGACACACGTATCCTGCCAACAATAAATTATACTAATTTTCCTATAAGATTTCGTTTGAAAATGTCCTAATTAAACTCACTTACTGCTAAATTAAAAAACTATTACTTAAAAAGCTTAAGTTATGTGTGCTATACTGGCATAAATGTGTCTCGGGGTTATAGTGTAGTGGATGAACGATTAATTATCATCTAAAATATCGACGATTTAATCCTCAGCTACGACGTATTTTACAAAAAATTTTACTCTAAATAGGGCGTGAATCCTGAGACGTTGTACTTCTGGACCGCTCATTATAAGAATTTTTTAATTTATCTTAGTGACTGGTAGAAAATTTTGGTAAACTAAATTGGTCGTTCGAAATTGAAAAAAATCTCGATGATAAATGAGTTTATTTATTTTAAAAAATAAAGGCTTAGGATTTATGTATTAGAAAATGGGGGTTAGAGCGAGATCGTCAGGAATCAGGATCATATGTCTTCAAAATATCCTGTTCCTATTATTCTTCCACCTGTGCCCCGTAATGCACGAGTTCCGGAAGCCCTTCGTGGTAAATATGGAGAATCCTGTCTTGTTAAAGACAGTCAATCTGAAATCCACCCCGAGCTCCCCAAAATTTTCTTGTTTTCGGTATGGGACGCCACGTCAGTTTATGTGAGAGGGGAGAAAAGTGGGTACGAGGAATGCTCGGGACGAAGAACTTTACCTATTCAGAACAAAAAAGATAAAAAAAACAAATTAATAAGTAGAAACCAACTGCGCGTTTGAAATTTGAAATCGCTGATGAGATCTGACTCTTTGCACCGTAAAATACATACCAGTCGATGCCAGCTCTCCGTTTAGGAGGAGCTCCGGGTGCCATCTCGCTCAAATCTCTCCCTCCCTCGAGAGCCGCAAATCGGCTCTTCTCCAGGTAACGTGCCGATCTTCTTTTTCCCGCAAGAGCGCTCCATGCACTCCTGTCTTGTACACGCATAACCTTATCGATCGAACTGCAAGCTATAAGATCCAAAGATTGTCTTTTTTTCCTTATTTTAATGTCCCGTCTCTTGCATCGTTAACGGGTTTGATTTATGGGAATTTCGATTTGATTTCTTTGCAAGACGATTCGAATGACAAGTAGGCTTTTGTATCGGTTGTGAATCGAACTCTATTATCTTCTTCGCTACTTGTGTGATTGCAATGGGCAAGGTCAAAACGGAGAAAAAGGAGGTCTTTTTTTTGGGGGGCTTTTGCCATTAGAAACCAGATAGAGGAAAAAGAGCATAATTTCTACGAACCGAAGATATAGGAGATGATGCTTTATGATTTTAGATGCATAATGTCAAACTGTAACATATGCTAGGTTCCCAAAGAGGCATATGACAAACTATCATATAGGTGTCCTTTTCGTTGTCTATTGAACAATCATATTAGGTATGAGTTCTTCACTGATATGTTTTCCTTGTTATTACTATTGCTGGGCAGGCAAAGACAGAATACAAGAGTGATTTAACTGGCTTGTCGGTTTTACATCGCTCCATAGTAGTAGAATGTGCGACCGGCCTGCGCTGAGATGCAAAACAAACATGTAATCACATGATGGTTCTGTTTATTCTCTGTTTACTTGTAACAATGCTCTGCTAAGCTCCTTTTTCCCCAAAGCAGAAAAGACTCAATTCCTGAGAACTGCTCAAAACCCACAAAAAATCATGACCGCCAAGATGATTTCAGCATAGATAGGTGCTCATTTCGATTGCAGGTTGGTGTTTAATTTTCAAGTCAACTTATAACTAGATTTTTATTCATTACTCTACCATTTTTTATTTTATATCTTGTAATCAGTATATGCTAATCTATGTTTGATTTGATATCAAATTACCTCTTGAATAAACTTAAAACTTCAAAGAAAAAATGCACCTATTGGATGGTAGCATTAATTTTCCTCATTATGTTTGGCTCTAAACTGACTATTGTATGATCACCGTCAGA
Organism: Boesenbergia rotunda; assembly: GCA_024364735.1. NCBI lineage: Eukaryota > Viridiplantae > Streptophyta > Magnoliopsida > Zingiberales > Zingiberaceae > Boesenbergia > Boesenbergia rotunda. The sequence continues at coordinate 82,378 of JAGFNQ010005370.1, read as the reverse complement.
TAATAGGCCATCATTTGTGGTTTACATAATAGAGTAAAATTGTTGTATTCTAAATTTATTTTTGTAGTAATAATTCCCACTGAATACACCTTTCATGCTATCAGAATTCCTCGATTATTGCATTTTGTCTTGCAACATTATATACACACAAAAGCGTGGATTCATTGATCATAGATAGTGGTTACTGCTGGGTTTTGAAGCTTTACTAAGTAATCCAACTTTGAATTTGAAAAGTGTTGTATTCCTATCAAGTTACTAAGCTTGTAAGATTTTTTAGGAAAAAGATCAAGTTGGAGAAGCTGGAAGCATGATGTTGTGTAATAGAAGTTTCTCCAATCATTCTTCTAGGTTTCAACTGGAACAGGAAGTAAGTGCACTTTATTCTGCTCAAGTATGTATGATGAAAATTTTCATGTTGCCACTACCTCCTTTTGGAAGTTCATCATCAATCTCTATTGCCCTGATTTGTATTGTGATCTTGCCAGTAGGATAATTGCCAACTTATCATAATCCAGTTTATTAAATCTTTTCAATTGGGTGAATCTAGTGGTTCAATTTGGCTTGAATAAATTGTGTTTTTAAACAAAATTTTAGATTGTTAGCAAAGTGCCCGCTTTGTAAAGTTCATTGACAGTGTCATGATCAATTATCCTGTTTAGTTTGACTAACTGCTATAATGCTATCCCTAACTAGCTTAATTTCATAAGCTTTTCAATTATATAACTAGCAATGTTTTTGCCTCAAATGTTTTAGGATATTGGGATAAATACTTGATAGAGAAAAATGTTTTGGTTAAATTTATGTCAAATATTTATATGGAGCCTCTTATTCAGCTTCATTAAATCTCTCTCTTTCTCTCTCACTATATTAGCTTTAACTTGATATGATGTTTTAGGTTCATAGGCTCCAACAAGTGTTGCAGGAAGAAATGGAATTGCATGTCGTCCTTGAAAATGCTTTGGAGAATGCTGCTGTAACACTATCTGATTTGTCATACCTTCCAAATGAGGTATGTTCTTGGGTCTCATTGAGATCCATTTAACATACAAACTAACATTTTGAAGCAAAGTATTATAATTCTTAATATATTCTTAGATAAATAAGTTTCAATTTTTTGTGATTTTTTTGACCAGATTATTGCTAATATCTTCTGCTTCTGAAATTTTTCTGTCCTTGACTTACATTTGAGGATAGTGAATTGATTAAAATAGTTATATATTTTCACAGCACCACAAAATTATATCTACAGAATTCATCTTTTTCTCTCACGTCTTATGCATTGATACTTTTGACGAATTTCATAGCAATCCTCTGTGCATCTGTTGGGCAATGTTTTCAATTTGTTCGTTGAGAATAGGAGATGCAGGGATTGATTGCCAGAAAATTGGAATGATGATTTGTCCACTTGCAATAACTGCCAGTGAATCGGAATGATGGCTTGACCACTTGAAATAACTGCTAGTGAATTGAAATGATTTGCCCTCCCCACGCACTAGCCACAGCATCCAAACTAGTAGCCCCCGTGATTTACCTCCTCCGTGTTGTCCTGGGACGGGTTGGCGGGGGTGCTGGGGGCGAGCGAATCGCCTTTTGCCACCTAGTGAATCAGAGTGATAGCTTGTAGCGATATGTTGTACCATATTGCAGCATATAGTCACCTTTTGTGGATTTATTTATCATCCCTGTCAATGGTGTGCAATTGGGGTCAAATTGCCTATTGGATATGTGAACAAGGTAACTGAAATTGGCTCATAAGAGTGCACACATCGAATGACCAAAACTTTGTTTTTAGGGAGGTTGAAGGTTGCTGCATTGCAGCATGTCATTTTTTTGTGGATTTATTTATCATCCCTGTCAATGGTGTGCAATTGGGGTCAAATTTCCTATTGAATATGTGAAACAAGGTAACTGAAATTGGCTAATAAGTGTGCACACAGCCACACATCGAATGACCAAAGCTTTGGTTTTAGGGAGGCAGAAGGTTGCTGCTGGAAGGAGAGCTTTGTTTTAAGGGAGGTAGAAAGTTTCTGCTGGAACATTTATATGGTGCAACATATGGTATTTTTCAAAGACATAATTTTATGAGTACATTTATATTTAAATGTCTTCAACTTCCTCTGGAACTTAAATGTTGGACTAAAGTTCTCACTTCTTTCTAGTCCAAGTTTTAAAAGCCTTTTAGAAAACGCTTTTATTTTGAAAAATCCCAATGAAACATGAAATCAGCAACGATGTACCTGGATGTAGTCTTTTTTTTTAGATCCTTAGATACAAGCAATATTCCTCTGAATTACATCTATATAATCATATTTTCTATAGCAATATTCCAATGTGTTGTTACGACTTCTGAATTTTACTACTTCAAATGGGTGCAGTGTATACCATGCATTTCCATTTTGTTGCTAGCTATTACCGGTTTCATATTCCAATGTATTTTATGATGCATAGGCACAGGATTTGCTGTCCAATATAGCATCGTTAGAGATGACAGTTTCTGGATTAGAGGAAGAGATGATCTCTTTGCATGTTCAGCTTATTCAAGAAAGAAATGAAAGAAGACTTGCTGAGTATCAATTAAAACAATTGCCTGCACAGCCATCAAAATTCTGCCCAGCTAAAAATGCAGCAAATGTAATCCTTTTGTTCTTTTTCAGTAGTCAAAAAATATAAGAGTTTAATTAACTTATGCTAAACAAAAAATACTCTAAAGTAGTATTTCAATCAAACGTTTCTATTTTGCATCTGTAGCCTAATCTTGAATGGACTTTTAAAATGGCATAGCACTGCACTTGTTTCTATTGATCTCCAAATTGGAGGTGGCAATAAACAACTCATGAATTTAAGTTATTTCGTGTTTCATAGGTTTATGTGTTGGACTATAATATGTAATAGGTGATGATTTTGTCAGGACACTGCAGGCAGCATGCTTGATCAAGAAGAGAAGTTACCCGAGAAAGAATTTTGTCAGGATGTGCCAACTGAAATTTTCAGAAAACAGATCCCCATGAAAGGCCTTTGGAATCATCCCAATCAGCTATCTGAAGAAATAGTCCGTTGTATGAAAAATATTTTCATCTCATTAGCTGATGTTTCTACGGTATCATCCCGAATGTCCACTGACATTGTTCGCTTTCCTTCCTCACCGGCGGATAACTTTTCAATTTCATCACATTGTTCAATATCTGAATCATCAATTTCTTCATGGGCAGACGGTCCTCGAGTTGGTCAGCAATATAATAATGACATTTTAGCTACAGAAATTATATTTGATCCTTACAGCGCTCATGGAAAATTGTGTTGGGCCGATATTGGTAATTATAGTTTGGCGTCTGAAGTCTCCTGGATGTCTGTTGAGAAAAGGCAACTTGAATATGCTGCTGGTGCACTCAGACGGTTCAGGTAATTTTTGTTTAATACATTTTCTTTTCGTTTGAATATATATATATATATATTATATATATATATATATATATTATATATATATATATATATATATATAGGAGCGATCTCCTAAGCGACAATTTGGCGCGCGCCCATGCGCGACAAGTTTCCTGATCGGTCACGTGAGTGTCTGATCGGTCACGCGACCGATCAGGCACTCTCCGAGGGGCTTGCTGACCAATGGCGGTCGGAGGCCGCCGTCCCGAACACCATACTATAATTAAGAGGGATTGGTGAACCCGTCGGGGCTTGCTGACCAACGGCGGCCTCCGGCCGCCGCCCCGAACACCATACTATAACCAAGAGAGATTGTAAACCCGTCGGCGCTTGCTGACCAACGGCGGCCTCCGGCCGCCATCCCGAACACCATACTATAACCAAGAGGGATTGGTGAACCCGTCGGGCTCGTCGCACCCTCTGCCCATCATTGCTAGTCACCGGCTCGCCGCCCTCGGAGAGTGCCTGATCGGTCAAGTGACCGATCAGTCAAGTGACCGATCAGGCACTTGCCGCGTGAGCGATCAGGAGACTTGTCGCGCATGGGCGCATATGGGCGCATAGGTTTTGTGGCTCAGGAGATCAAAATCGTGTATATATATATATATATCATGTGTGAATTTTTTTCTCATTTAGAATTATTTATTGTCTTTTACAGTATGATTATGGTCATATCTTGGACCATTGGGAACACTTCTATTTCTTTATCAATATTTGCTAAGCACACCTAAATCATTATGTGCGCAATAAACTAAATTTTAGAAATTTTCATTTAAGAATAATCATTACTGAAGAACCGTTTTCTGTTTCTTTTACTTATAATATAACAGTTGAACTGTATATATTCTTGAACAAACTGATTCTTGAACCGTCTTCTGTTTCTTGGATAATCTTCGCCAAATATGGACAATACCTTTTTTTGTTACCAACCGTGTATTCGTAACTCTCTCATGGATTTGAGGGCAAGTCATTGAACATGCGCAAGGCACTACCTTACTATTTTGTGTATTTATTGGCTATGCCTCCAAGACTTGAGTCAATGAAATAGTTTATCATTTTGCCATGTAATTGCAATCAAAGATATTGACTCTAAGCAGCAATAATTGGTTTGATTTTTCTCTGCCATACTAACATCCTTGGATTAGGCAGGTCACTGATTGAGCAACTAGCAGAAGTAAACCCAGTCCACCTTACGAGCAACGAGAAATTGGCATTTTGGATAAACTTATACAACGCACTGATCATGCATGTAAGCTTCCTAGGACATATGCACTTTCTGGTTTGTTTTTAAAGAAATAGTGTTCTGTAGGCAAGAAGGATTTGACCATTCTTCTGTCATCAAATGCAGGCTTATCTTGCATATGGTGTTCCAAAGAGTGATATGAAACTATTTTCCTTAATGCAGAAGGTTGACTAAACATCATTTCTCCTCTTATAATTTTCGCCTCAGGGAATACTTTTGCACTTTTAAATTGTCTTGTTCTCTTCTTTAAAATTAGGCTGCATACACGGTTGGAGGGCATTCATTTAGTGCTGCTAGCATTGAATATGGAATACTAAAAATGAAGCCACCTGTCCACAGACCTCAAACTGTATGTGTGTCTTCTAAATAGCGAATCTAATCATTGTGGTATTCTTTGAATATGTTAGATAGAGTGTTGATATCGTTATTCTCTATTCACAGGCTTTACTACTGGCTCTTCACAAATTAAAACTATCTGAAGAGCAGAAAAAGTTCTCAATCGAGATATTTGAGCCACTTGTGGCATTTGCTCTGAGTTGCGGGTTATTCTCTTCCCCAGCGGTAATATTGCTCCTCATTTTCGTTTTCGAAATTGTCTTTCCTAACTTATATGTAATTACTCTGAATCGCATTCTCTCATTCAAAAGCTTGACCGAGTAGCTTGTATCTATCATTAATTTTAAAAAGCAATGTTGTTCATTTGAAGTTTTCCACAAGACAGATTATTTCGTATGTAGCACTACATTGAGTTTGGTCATGGTAAGCACATTCTATAACAAAACATTCAAATCGTTCCATTTGCAGGTAAAGATCTACACTCCTACAAACGTGAAGGAAGAGCTTCTGGAGGCTCAGCGGGACTATGTACGTGCTTCAGTTGGAGTGAGCCATAAAGGGAAGTTACTAGCCCCAAAAATGCTCTATTTTTTTGTCAGAGGCCTTGTGGATGATGCCAGCTTCCCAACTTGGGTTTCCCAATTTCTTCCACACCAACAAGCAAACTTTGTTCAGAAGTGCATGTCGCAGCGGCCACAAAGGATCCTCACTTCCCGTAATTTTGCACTCCTACCTTTTGATTCCAGGTTTCGTTATCTTTTCTTGCCAGAGAAATTAACATAATAAAGCTATCCATGTCAAAAGCTCCTTGTCACTTCCATGACCTGCTGCCAGAATAGGAAGACGCAGCAGGTAGCATGAAATTGGTGCTTGAGATTTGTGACTACGTCGTTTCATATCCAATTGCACGGAATCATAAAGACGATTCAGGTTCAAGGACATTTGAATAATTATGGATTAATTTGTAATGCTTGTGTAATTATTTGGTGAAATGGTGGTCTTCAGCTAGTTGGCCATAATTTATCAAAATAAGCATTGTACTTGCTTAGTAGCAAGATATGAATCGTCTTGCTAATGGAGCCATGAATCCAGGAAACCAATGGATATAGTCAAACACATTGAAGTGTGCTTGATAAGCGTATTTATACAGAATCGAAATTAAAATATGAATATAATATTTTTATGAGGTCTTTTATCTGAGGACAGGTGCTCTGTCCCAAAAATTTTTTTGTCCTGTCTATCCTACTCCCCGATGATAATCGTCGAGTCGTCTGATTGTCGTCCTGAACAAAATTATATCCTGGGAGTACGATAAACCCATCGGGATCGTCGCAATTGCGATCTCGTCGGATTCACTGTCGAATCCGACGAGATTACAATTGTAACAATTTCGACCGGTTCACTCTTTTTTTAGAATATCATTTGATTCGGTACGACGATTAAAATTCATCGATAATATTTAATTGGTGATCGGACGACTCGTCCATCGTGATGGTGGAGCGGGACAGATTTTTTTGTTTGGGACGGAGGATCCGAAGTGCTTTTATCTAACTTCGAACGTGCTACATGCATTCAATTCAATCTAATTTTAATGACATCTCGACCGAAATTCTCCTATGAGCCAATAAAAAAAGGGCACGTAGAAGCAGCCAAGTTATGACAGATGAGAATCCGCGAGGACGTCATCCCCGAATAGGTGGAGCAGGCGCTCGACGGCCCAGCTGGGCTGCGCCGGCGGCGGAGGAGGCGACTGAACCGACGCCCCTAGCCAGTGGAGGAGCGGCGCGCGGCAAAGCGGGCAGCTGAGGCGCTCGTCGTGGTCGAGCCATCGGTCGAGGCAGCGCCTGTGGAACACGTGCCGGCAGCTGCGCAGGTCGCGCACGCGGTCGCCAGGCCCCACCCTGCAAAGGCACACGGCGCACGAGGCCGCCGCTGCTTCCTGATCGGCCACCAGCTCGCCGTAGGTGGCGACCCGAAGGGCCGTCCGCACCGACCGAGCGGCTGCCCGCTGCCGTTCCCTGGCCTCGGCTCCTTTTCCGTCCCCCTCCGGCGAAGAAGAATTAGGCCGCCAGGCATCGTAGCAAGGGAAAAGGAACCATTTCCATACAACAGATAATAAGAAGACGGCCTGCTTAAGGAATCGGAGCAGGACAAGACTAGCGCTGCAGCGACTCACCATCACGTTCATTTTTTCCCTTCTTTTTGTCAGTAAATCATAAACAAAAAGAAAGCAGAGAGGGAGAAGAGAAGGGAGGAATCAGAGAGAAGAAGGGGGGTGTTTATATAGACAGATTGGCAATAGGAAACAGAGGGGATGAAATACCAGACTAAGCTAAACAGAATGTTTTAGGGAGTATTTGGGAGAGCTTTTGCTATCTACTTTTTAGATTCTGACTACACAGAATCACTTTTGAATGTTTGGGAAGGTTAGATTCTGCTTTAGCTTTGGTTACTTTTGCTCAGAAATTAGAAGCAAGAATTTGATGTTTCTATCTGCTTCTGCTTTTTTATTTTTGATATAACATTAAAAAATAATATTTATATCCTTAAATAATATAACATTTTACCTGATTTTCACTTGCCGTTATATATATAATATTTTTTTATTATATTTTATATATTTTTATTAATAAAAAATAATAATTTTTATTAATTTTATTAATAAAAAATAATATTTTTTTATTAATTTTATTAATAAAAAATAATATTTTTATTAATTTTATATATTTTTTCAAATATTCAAATTATAAAAAAATTAATTTTAATATTATATTTAAAATATAATAATAATTATATCACTATTTAAAATATAATAATAATTACGTGAACAAATTATTGATAGTATCGAAATTATATTTAAATAATTAAAAAATGATTAATTTATATAGTTTAAGGATATTATTGTTATTTAATTAAAAATTAAGCTTGGAAGCAATTATTCTCCCAAACACTCAAACTTTATCTTGTATCAGCTTTTGGCTTTTATTTTCAAGCACTGCTTACTTTAGCTTCTTACTAACTTCAAGATAATCACTACAAGAATCACTTTTCAAGAAGTAAAAGCTCTCCCAAACACTCCCTTAGACCATTTCCAACCAATATCCCATTACACTAAAATGGTGTTGGAGAGGCACCATTTTATCTCCAATGGATACACTATAATGGGCACCAATTTGGTGCAAGTGAATAGTGCGGCACCAATATGGTGCCGCACTAGTTATTTTATTATTAAATATATTATAATATTATATTTGTATTTAATTAAATATATTATAATATTAATTTTATATTTAAAATATTTTATATAAGTGTTGCATGATTTAATTAAACGTGTTGCAGGACCTTCACGTTTTTGGCAGAAGAATGTTTTACATGATATAATGACTTCATGTATTATTATGCATAATATGATAATTGAAGATGAGCGCGACCTAAATGCATCAATTATTGATCAAGATGAAGACCCGTCGGCTGCAAATGTTGATACATCAGTAGATGACAATACCCGATTTCAAGAGTTTCTTGCTAGATATGAAGGTATCAAAAATAGAGATGCTCACTTTGCCCTTAGAAATGCATTAATTGAGCATTTGTGGGAACAATATGGTGATTCTGATAATTAAAATATATAAGTGTTAGTTATTTTGTGTAATATATTTTCAATGAAGTGTTAGTTATTTTGTAAAATGTATTTTCAATGAAGTGTTAGTTGTTTCGTGCAATGTATTTTCAATGAAGTATTAGCTGTTTTATGAAAATATTTAAAATATTTTATCTTAATTGTTTATGATTACGTATTATCTTTAAATAATAGTATGTCTATTAAATTATTTCCACCAAAATTAAGAAGAAAGTATTAATATTTATTTTTTTAATTAAAAATAAAATATTACGATCATAATTAAAATTAATGATTATGTACCATAAAAATATTAATTTTATTAATAATTATGATCATAATAAAAATATTTAACATATTAATATATATGTTAAAATTAATATGTATGTTGAATAATAAATTATAAGATGGAAAAATAGAATATTCTAAGGAATATTCTTTTTAGTGTAAGAAATGGTGTCTCTTGGTTGGAGTGGAAAAAAAATTTGGTGTTGAAGTGACATCAAATTGGTGTTGTAGAAGCACTAAAATGGTGTTTATGGTTGGAGATGGTCTTAGATGCCGACTCGCTTACTTTTTCAAAAAATTGATATGCAGCTGTCGATGATGGTGACTCCATACAGGAATATTGTTAGAGATTGTAAGGATACAAATTTAGTTTCATATTGAGAAATACATGGGGGTTTAGGTCCAAAGTGGATAATATCATGTCATTGTGGAGGTATCCTAATTCCTTTTGGTCCTAACAAATGGTATCAGAGCCAGGTTGCTCATCCAGATCTAACTATGTGCGTTAAACCTTAAATAAAGGATATGTGGGCTCCTGTGTCTTGATCAAAGAGGACCAATTCTAGCTGCGGCTAGGTGGTGAAATTCTAGTAGGTCAGATGGATCGAGGGGCAGAAAGTCCTAGAGGATCAGACATCAATAACGGAAAAGGTTTCCGTTTGTGTTGGGGGCATGTGATCCTTTGTTTGAGGAGGGATTTACAAGGGTGCAAACTTAGTCCCACATTGAGAAACACATGGGAAGATCATTGATTTATAAGGGATGGTGGGGGCATGTGGTCCTTTATTTGAGAAGGGGATTTGCAAAGGTACAAACTTAGTCCCACATTGAGAAATACATGGGAAGATCATTGGTTTATAAGGAATATGGTATCTCCATTGATAAGAGGTCTTTTGGGGAGAGTCCAAGAGTAAAATCATGAGGGCTTAGGTCTAAAGTGGATAATATCATATCATTATGGAGGTATTCTAATTTCTTTTGATTATGGGGCTAAGTAATAAAAAAAATATGATGCATGACTCTGAACAGGTGTAAATAAGGGACATACTTAGACAGTCAAAGGTCACCAAACAAGTAGATCATGTAAATTACAAGACAAGTTCCTTTGACAGAGATCCTGAAGATACTAGAGAAAACGTCCAACCTTTGACACGATCCATGTGAAGTAGAATTTGATACGGGGACCAGGATCCAAGATTTTGCCGAATCGGATTTGCGTAAGATCTCAGTCAGATCCACAAGTCTGTGAAGCATTACTGATGGGAGGGACCAGCCATCAACAGCATTAAAGAGAAGGCATTTTCTTAAGATGGGAGACCAATAATGCATGATGGGCCTTCTAAGCAACTTCATTAGTAGAAAAAGATAAACCCTTGCTGTCAAACCCCAACTTGTGAGAATAACCTTGCCGCCATCTGACAGTAAAATTGAAAAAATAGAAAGATGATTCCTCCGACGAACTATTCGAACACAGATTTTGTAAAAGGTGTAAGAGCGAACTGAGCAATAAAATGTCAACAGAAGTTAAGAAGTTGGAAGACTTTAGAGTGAGAGAAGACAAGTGCCCACTAGTGTTGAGGAAGAAGGCAAGTAGTCAAGGTAAATGCCTACAATGAATGAATTAAAGTGGGCAAGGGAAAATTACTATAACAGCAAATTGAAGACACGGCAACTCCGCCCCTTTAAATTGAAGATTAGTTGTGATGTCAGATATTCGCAATTTTGATCTCTAATTATAATATATTTTATAATAAAATTTCTTCAAATGAGATGTGAACCCTAGAATACTGGACTTCTAGATCGTCTGTCACAAACATTTCTCGATTTATCCCGATGATCAGTGGGAAACTTTTATGGGATCGGATCAGTTGCTCAAGGTTCGACGTTACTCAATCTCGTTAATCATTTTGTCCCCACGGGATGGATTGATGGTTAATTAGTATGTGAGTATTGCCATCATGGGGTCTGTAGATCAAAACTAGCAAAGTCAGTGTGTGTTCGCTCTCCCCACAAGCTAGCCACAACATCTGGGTTAATAGCCTCCGTGATTTACTTCTTCCGTGTTGGTTTTGGGACGGATTGATAGGGGTACTAGAAACGAGCGAATCACCTTTTTATCATCACAAACAAACCCACAAAACCTCCATAGACATAGCTGAATTAGTACTCGAGTAGTAAATTTTCATCACAGAGCAAAGTTCGAATCCCTTACCTCTAAGAGGTCGTTCAATATCGTGATTTACCTCTCTTTCACGAGATTTTGGGACAGACAAGGAAGGGGCATCTAAGGTGAGAGTTATCACCATTACATCACACAAGGATCCTACAAAGACGAGTAAGCAAAAACTATACACAGTCGCAAATAAAAAAAAAATCCATTTGAGATTTGAAAGAAGATACTACTAAAGTAGCATTGCATCATCCGTGTACCTACTGCAAAAGCATTATAAAGCGGCGGAATTGGCTTTGCCGACTCTTTAAGAAATCAAAAAGCGATTTTATGATGGGAAGGAATTGGCAGTGATATTTGGAAAGGAAGGACCACCAACAGTAAATGATGCTTCCTTTGTTGGGTTTCCTACAGATAAGCAGCAGTAGAAAGATAAGTTATCCAAACTGGTTATAATATACAAGGGTCAAGTGGGTTAGATAGATTGGGTAGCTCAAATGGATGAAGTGGATACGACGGGAGGAACAGCCCAAGAGGACTAGGTATAGATCGGCAAAGTAGGATGAGAAAGATCAATGAATGGCATAGTTGTTAGTCATAGGGTTGACAATCCATATCTTATGATGATACGGTTCCAATTCAAACATGTATCCTGACTATTCATATTAACGGTCTGTATCCTTCATGACAAAAATAATCAGGTGCAGTAAGAATGAAAAGTCCATACTATTGGCGTATGCAAATCTTTTCAACAAAGTCGGACTCATAATTCATGAAAATTACATAGTATCACAGAATTACAGAATTTAAGGTTCACAGGATCGATTAAATACTATTCTCTAGGGCATACTATACTTTAATAAGTAACAATCTTCAGGGTTGACTTCTCTAGATCAGAGACTATCAGGTCTGATCATGACCACTGAGAATAAGCTTCTAACGACCTAGAGCTTTCAGATGATGTATCTTGGATTAGGTTGGACAAACTTAATCATAATAAATTGAACCGAAGATTACTCATCCAATTGTAGAAAATGTCACAAAAGCTTCAGACCACCTGTAACATCATCAACCAGGTCGCTGGGTCCTGCTCAAGAAATTCAACAGATCAGAATGCATAATGGATGTTTAGGAGCAAAATAAATGAGAAAATGTCTGCATAAAGTTTATATAATTTATTGGCAAAAGTTAATCAATATAAATTGTATACATGCATGGTAGAATATTTTTTCACGTCAACTTTACTTGAAACAATAATAATAGAAATAATAACTAACAGCTTTAGAAAGAAAAGAATCTCTGAATTGAAGTGTATTCTAGACGGACGCTATAAGCTACTCTTTCTCTGAAATCTTAGGGGGCGTTTGGTAGACTTATTTTCTATTTTCATTTTCTGTAGAAAATGCGATTTTCTGAAAAACATGTTTGGTTTGCATTTTCCAGCCTTGTTTTCCAGAATAAGATATAGCGTTTTCTGGAAAACTAGAGAATGAAAGAAAGTCATTTTCTAGAAAATGAGAAAATACGGTTTTCTGAAAAATGAAAACAGAAAATGGAACAAATCAAACGCCCCCTTAGAATCTTAACCTTCCACAGATATTAAGGCAGTGTTTGGGAGAACTTTTACTAGTTGCTTTTTAGATTCTAACTAGACAGAAACACTTTTGAGTGTTTGTGAATGTCAAATCCTGCTTTAACTTCTGCAATTTTTATTCAAAAATTGAAAGTAAGAATTTAATATTTTTTTTCTACTTTTGCTTTTTTTACTTATGGTCTAGAATTAAAAGTTGATATTTATACTCTTAATAAATTTATCATTTTACATAATTGTCATCACATTTTTAAATAAAATTTTATATTTTTATATAATTTATATTTTTAGAATTTTTTATAGATACTTTTATAAATTTATATAAATTTTATCATTTTTTTATATTTTTAGTTTTATTAATTTTATATCTTTTTTAAACATATATATTATTTAAAAAATTAATTTTGATATAATATTCAAAATACAATAATAAATATAAAAAACATTAATTCAAATAGTTTAAGGATATTGTTGTCATTTAACTAAAAATTAAGCTTAAAAGCAATTATTTACCAAGCACTCAAATTTTATTTGTATCAGCTTTTAACTTCTATTTCAAACGCTCCATGCTTTAGATTCTCACTGACTTCGAGATAATCTCTATAAGAATCACTTTTCAAGAAGCAAAAGTTCTCCCAAACACTCCCTAAGACTGTCATTTATATCTATTTTTACTATATTTTAAGCTGTAGAGAAACAGTTTGTAATGGTACAATAGTAATATTGAATATATCGATAGAAGCAATGCTCTAATTTGTTCTCACTTTACCAAAATCATACATTGTTAAACTAGCGAAGTTGTTAACTTCTAGAAACCAATATCATAATAGTAATTGAATACAATTATAAGAGCTTACCCAGAATAGCCATCACTGTCATTGAATCTGCAGGAAAATACACAGTCAGTACAATCTGTTACTAGGCAAGTAAAACTAATTTAGTGGAAATAACTGGCTAAAATCTATATTGGACAGTAGTAAAAACAGTTTCTGCAATTGTTAATCTATTCACTTCCTAGTGGATGAAACATAAAAAAGAAGTGCTCGAGATTTCTGCAGAAAAAATAGATTTAACATACTTGGTGCAATTTGGGTCCTCCCAGCATCAATTGTTATATGATTTGGTAGCTTCAGTGATTTGCCCTTCCCTGAATAAAAAATTAAACACAATAAGATCAAAGGTTCAAATTATCCATTTCCAGTACTTCAGCACCACACATCTTGCATAAATAAATGGCTAGCCAAAATAAATCATATTCATCCAATTCTGTAGCATTTGATTGGGACTTTGATCAATTCAGCATATAGAGGACAGAACTCAAAGATAGTTGGAGAACAGAAATAGTAAAAAATATTTCTTTCAAAACTTTACAAGAATGCTATAGTTGATGAAGAAAATTATATGTCACAGCTGCAGAAGGTAGAGCAAGTAACATAGCCTCCTTCAAATATAACAACTTTCACTAATTGGACATACTACATTATCACTATGACAAATTTTTTTATATCAAAAACAACAATAGCAAGTTCCATTTCCTAAACACATGAGGTGAGCTCCTGAATCTTAACCCCCATTGATCTGTATCTACTAAGGTCATGAAGTTAATAACAACAGGTCATATGAAGATTTGATCAAGTGTAACTTTTTTTTTCTATCTCCAACTACCCTCACAGTTTGTTCTCTAAAGAGCTGATTTAGTTAATCCATGAGATTTATGGATCATTACTAATTAAAGACGCAGCAGATAGAACAATAAGGAATTGACTGTTGTTGGTCTGCTAGAGAACGATATGTATCCAAAATCAAAATATTGACCGTTTCCTTTTGCTAGAGCAATATCTTTGCATTTCGAAATTGACTGTTTTTGATGCAGTAAATAGCTATGCATTTCAGCCAGTCAGACGGGACAACATAATCCAGTGGTAGACTGCTGCATGTTCTGATGACTGCTGTGTTACTAGAAGTTGTCATACCAAACATCTCAGATGAAACCAAGTGCCACAAATAAAGAACAGTTCTGAGAAAGAAAAAAAAGTAATACGGTTTTTAAGTCAGAGTGACATATATACTTGTAGCACAAGAAGATCAGCCTCACTTTCAATCTTTAGCACCACCTTAACTTGTCCACAATTTTCCCATCTGTCAGCAAAAGAAGTGATACAAAATAAACTCAGTCAAAAATCAACACATAATCATTATTTTTAATTAGATACAAGAAAATCAACAATCCTTCATGAGGATAGTGAAAGGTTACCTGCTCAGTGCTTTTGGAGCTCTATGAAGAAGCTTTTTATACAGACCCAGAGTTGCATGGCTGGAGAGCAAGTACGTCAAAGACTGTCTCCATTTCAACTTTTTACAATAATATTAGCTACTTAGTTTGTTAGACAAAATAAATGCATTTGTGCATTTGATCTGTCAAAAATTTTAAAACTGCAATTGGCCTTCAGTTAAGAAAGTGTGTGAAGACTATTGCCTTATACAAGTAGAATGTCTAAATATTTTATCAATGGATTGGCACTGGTGGAATTGAAACAAAAGGAATACAACTATATCTTCTGAAACAACCCAACAATGTTAAGTGTTAACAGCTTGTCCTCGCTCTAATCTAGGGTATGGATTTTCTTTTTGTATATTTTTTTAAAATTAGAGTAATCCAGATATTCACCCTATTAAAAACAGAGAGAGCAAAAGAAAAAAAAAATTATTGTTTTCAAACATCAATAGCATCTAACTACAAATACACAAACACATGAGTGGTAATCTAACGGAATAGTATCAGTACTAGTAGAGCCTTGTAAAGAATCAATTTGTTTTTCTCGAGGGATCAGCTTGAATGACCCAGATAAAAATGCATCAGAAATACACACAATAAGAACTTGTTGACCTGCCTTCACAACTTTGACTTACTCAATATTACATGCCATAAATATAAATAAATAAATAAACTGACAGCAAGCAAATACACACTAGGATTAAGGGGACCAATGGATAAGTTAGTTATGAAGGTTAAAACAGCGATAGATTGCAAATTCACAAGTAATTCAATGTTGACGGTGATTCAAGAAATAATTAAATATACTCGTATTGCTGCTACTGCAGAACCTCTTTATCACTAAGCCTTATTAACATACCTGCACTGGGCAGCAATCTTGCCTTTTCCCATCTTCAAGTCATTTCTAACAACCAAAACCTGCACAGTTGGGTAACAAACTACGAAATAGCATATGAATATGCCAATAAAAGCAACATGTTTATATTAATACAGGAAAACAGTGCTAGAATGACGGCAGAATAACACATCTTGCTGAATCAGGTATCGCGCCATGAGGTAGGAAAAAAAAACAAAACAAAAAAAGAAAAAAATCCCACAAATTACCATTTTGAAGTCTTCAATGATTTCAGCAAGGTTTTCAATCTCGAGGATCGGCTTCTTCACCGTGACCCTGTTCAAATTCCTCGGATCGTTGGGAGCTTGGTCGACCACCCTATTCCTGTTCGTTAAGTCATTGGTCCAAGTATGCAAAAACGAAAAGCCGCCCTTGGTCTCCCTGTGGGCGAGGAGGAACCCCAAGGCAAAGCATCCGGCGCCTATCAATAGGGCGATGAAAACGCTGAAGGGAGATATGGATATCCCCATCATGAACACCGGCACTGCCATAGACGGGTCAGCAGTCCGGATATCGGCCTGTGGCGAGGAGGAAGAGAGGAAGGAGGGGCGGCGGAGTGAATCTCAGTTTTCGACTCGGAGTCGAAAACCACCGATTTTTCGGGGCGGGTTTGGATAAAGACTTGGATCCTAAACGGTATCGAGACGGACGGGCTAGATGAACCCGATTCAATAATGTCGCGTTCAACGGGATAGAAAGAACGAACGTGCACTACAGTGAGCGATGGCCAATGGCCCGGCAATGTTTATTTCATTAATTTCATTAATTTATTAATTTTTAATTATTTAAATATTTTTACTGTTATCGATGGTCTGTACCAACGCCGCGGCGGCAGCTAAGAGTGCAAATTAGAATTCGAACTTCAAAAATATCATGATATTCGAAATTTAAAAATATAAATAATTTTAACTTCAGCCCGATTTAAAATAAAATTTAAATTTGAATTCAATTCAAATTATTCGAACATGTTGAAATTATGATTTGAAATTATTTAAATTCGAATTTAATTTAAATGATTCAAATCTTATTCAAGTTCGGCTCGTGAGTGATTTGCGAGAACAAAATACTATAGATTTGAATTTAATAATTTCAAATACGAATCGAATATTTTTTAAAATAAGCCCGAAAAGCTATTGAATCGGCTTGATTTGTTTACATTCCTAGCAGTAGCAATGGTGATGGCGAGGATGAATAAAATTTTTATTAAATTTAATAAATTAAATTTAAAATTTTAATTTGATTATTTTAAGATTAAATAAATCAAAAACAATCAATAAATTCCTAAGTACATCTATAAATCCCTAAATAATTCAAATAAAAAAACAATCAATAAATAAAATTTTCTTATAAATTCGATTAATTTGTTGAAATAATTGATATGATTTCGATTCAATTTAATAGATTTAAAAAAATCAATCAATTGATTTAAAAATTTAATTTATTCCATTTAATTAATTCGCTTGGTTGAATTCAATTTTAATTAAATAGTAAACGGTTGATCATTACATCTCTTTCGTTCTTTCGACTGTCATTCAATCTTTAGCCTGTTCTTAAACATGCTCCAAGGCATAGTATAGGTGGTGGACACGTAATATTTTTGTCACAATAGTCGAAGATGAATTTCCAAAAATGAATGATCTATATATTCTCTTTCACCATGCACCTAACACTTATATATCTGAAAAGAACTCTCTCCATATTAGTTGGGCAAGTTTTAAGAAGACCAATAAAATAACGGATCTATTTTTTTAATATATATATATATATATTATTTTGATATCTTGACAATTTTATAAAGACGATAACGAGAAACGACTGATCTAGTCGGCACACATTAGGGTCCTCTTTTCTACATCATATAATTTTTTTTTCAAATGCAAAGTACATTCTCTTTCCTATGTATAATAATATTTCTTTTTTCTTACGTACAAATTAACTTTATAATAAAACCTACTTTATGAAATTGATTTTTTTAAATAAGTTTCATTAAAAAAATCAGCTTCGTTTTATAATAAAGCTGGTTTAAAAAAACCATATATCTTCATGGTAAAACTGATTTAAAAAAACAAACTTATGGTTTTACTATAAAATTAGTTTAAAAAAACCAACTATAGTATAAAGATAATTTTTTTAAACCAACTTCATATTGTAAAGTTGTTTTTTATAAATATTACGAAGCTGGTTTAAAAATATCAGTTTCATGATATGATGCTGGTCTAAAAAAAACCAGCTTCATAAATAAATCAGATTCATTTTAATTATCAACTTCATTTACATACACAATATATATATATATTTTTGTTCATTTTAATTATCAGCTTCATTTACACACGCAAATATATATATATATACTATCCGACGAGTTTATCTTCCCAATTAAGTTATAGTATTCAAGCGAAAAAAATTTAAGATTTTACCCCAATAGGTTCACCTGCCTAATTGAATTCTAATGTTCAAACGAATTTTTTTTATGATTTTACCTGACAAATTCACTACCCAATTAGATTATAATGTTCAAGCGAAAAAAAATTTACAATTTTATCCCGCTGTGTTCACCTACGAGTAATGATACGCACAGTGAAAGTGAATGTCTCAGTGAAAACTTTGATTGTCAATCGACGGCACGTCCGACGTCCGATCGTCGATCGGACACTACCGGCGGCCTTCGGCCACCGCCCCGAACCAAACTATACCCTGGGGGGCACGGTGAACCCGTCGGGGATCGCCACAATTGCGATCTCGCATCATTGACCGTCGATTTCGATGGGTTCACCGTTGCCGGCGATCCTGACGAGTTCACCGTCCTCCCAAGGTATAGTTTGATTCGGGACGACAATCAGAGGTCGCCGGTGGTGTCCGATCGACGATCGAACATATACACATTAACTGCACGTCATTCACTATAATTTTCACTCTCCCAAATTCACTCTTCAAATCATTTCCCGTTCACCTACCCAATTGGGTTGTAGCGTTCAAGCGATTTTTATTTTTTAAGACTTTACCTTGATGTATTCATCTGCCCAATTGGATCATAGCGTTCAAGCGAACAAAAATTTAAAAATTTTATCCTGACGAGTTCACCTACTCAATTGAGTTATAATATTAAAGTGAAATTATTTTAAGATTTTACTCTGATGGGTTCATCTACCTAATTGACTTATAGTGTTTAAGAAAAAAAATTAAGATTTTAAAAAAAATTTAAGAGCTAATAGCATATTATATGTATTTAAAATTTATTTGAGAAAATTTTAGAATACGACTCGAGTCCCTTTTAATAAAATATTCTAAAATTTTCTTAAATAAATTCCAAATACATATAATATATACTATTAATACTTAATTTTTTTTAAAATCTTAAAAAAAAAATTCAACGCTAAATTCCAAATGGGTATGTAAGGTAAAATCTTAAAAAAAAATCGCTTGAACATTATAATTCAATATGTAGATAAATTCGTCGGGGTAAAATCTTTAAAAAAAAATCATTTGAACACTATAACCCAATTGGGTAGGTAAATCTGTCGGGATAAAATCATAAAAAAAATTTTGCTCGGACGCTATAACCCAATTGGGCAGGTAAACTTGTCAAGGTAAAATCTTAAAAACATTTTTTTGCTGGAACGCTATAACCTAATTGGGTAGGTGAGACCGTCGGGATAAAATCTTTAAAAAAATTTCGCTTGAACACTATAACATAATTGGGCAGGTGAACTCGTCGGGTAAAATTTAAAAAAAAAATTGCTTGAACACCACAACCTAATTGGGCAGGTGAATCTGTTGGGGGTAAAATTTTAATTTTTTTTTTGTTTGAACGTTATAACCCAATTGAGAAGGTGAATCCGTCGAATATTATTATTATTTGATGAAATATTGATTTAAGTAAAAAAAACATGGAAGGTGTCATCCGTGTAATGGGAGGTGCCTTCCATGCAGATGTGCACGAAGCACGCAAATGTAAGCGTTCGTGCACACAAATGTAAGGGTGTAGTAGATCAATTTTATATATATATATATATATATATATATATCAATTAAGTTTTAACTAACTTATCAGCGACAAATAAACAGACTTTGTTGCAGTTTCAAAAAACTTTAAAAGAACATTAATTTTTTTTTTGAATTTACATTTATATATATTTTATTTTTAAATACTATTTCAATGTTTAAAGAATTATAATGAAACAGATGCAAAATGAAAAGAAAAAAACCTGAAATTAAATATTTACTAAAGGATAATAAAGATAATTTTATATTTAATTCTAACATTTTTTTTATATGTAACCATCTACTTTTCAAATTATTCAAGAAATTTTTATACAATTGAAGAAATATCAAATAATAATAATAATAATACTTAGAGAAGGAATGTTAAAATTAATTTTAATTTAGCAAAAATTCAATTAAATCTAATAAATCAAACAAAATTTGATTAAATCTAATAAATCGATCGAATTAATCCATTTTAAAATTTTAATTAGGTTATTTTCGTATTTTGGTTTTTTCTAAAAACAATCGATTTATTGAATTAATTCGGTTCGATTTCAATATTAAAAATCTTTATTCGATCAAATCGAAAATCGAAATAATTTAAATAGATAAATCTCTCTGTTAAAAAAATTTGATTTCGATTTCGATTAAATCTTTCATAATTTCATAATTATTAAAAATTTGATTAGTTAATTTAATTTTTTATCGAATTAATAGATATTTTATTTAGTTGATTCAATTTTAATTGAAAATTTTAATATTTATTAAATTTATTGATTTATTAATATTTATTAATTTATTAATTTAATTTTTATAACAGATTCTTCGGCCTGCGTTTTTTATGCCAATTGATGAGCAGATTTTAGCTCCTAGATTTTCTATTAGAATCAACCAATTCTGTCCTGTTTTGCGTTTACTCATTTGATACCCGATTTTGATTGAATAATCTTGACCAAATCAATCATTCGAATCAAAATTTACAGCTGAACTGGTCAAACACACGATCCAATGGCTCCGAGGTAGTCTCCGGAGACACTCTCATCCACCCAATTCCCTCCTACTCATAAGCACCACAAGCACGCCTTCTCACTGCTATTTAGATCTCCACCGAAGTCACTGCCATCAATTTCGATCACTAGCACCGTCCCACGTAAACATTTAATTAACCATTTAATTTAATTGTCTAATTTAATTCCATCCTTCGGAACAGAGCAGAATCTAACAATGATCGGCGACGGCGATCATCTTCCGAGCATCAGGGTCGGATGTGAGATTGTGCTGGTGGCGATCATCTTCCTCTTCTTGGTCGTCTGCACCGCCTTAGTCGTCTACCTCTACCTCAGACGGCAAATTCGCTCGTACGGCGGCTACCCGGAGGGTGCCGCCGCGGCGCCGAACCATTCCGGCCTCGACGCTGCCGTGCTCCGCTCGCTCCCTGCTATCGTCTTCCAGGGGGCGCACTTCAAGGAGCCGGTCGAGTGCGCCGTGTGCCTCTCTGAGCTGGCCGAGGGCGAGACTGCCCGTCTGCTTCCCGGGTGCGGCCACGGTTTCCACCTCGAATGCATCGACATGTGGTTCCATTCCCACACTACCTGCCCGCTCTGCCGGTGTAGCCCCGTCGGAAGAGGACTCCCGGGGCGAGTTCCGGCGGGGGACGCCACGCCGCTGGTGATGGTCGTTTCGTCGAGCAGGTTGCAGACAGGAACTGAGGGAGCGGGTGAAGGTTCGTCCAGGACTTCGGCCAGTGGACCCTCGCAGACGAGGGTTGCTGTGGAGGGGACGTCGTCGTCGGTAGAGCAGACGTTGAAGACGCTAAGGATGATATTGACCCAAGGGAGGCGGAGCGTTGCCTCGTCCTCCGCTATGGCCTCCAACGGAGACGACGTAGAACAGGGTCCGGTAAGATGAGGGTCATCTAATGCATATCAAAAGGATTTTATTTAGGAAAAAGTTTTTTTTTAATGTAAATCATACGTAGGATTAAGGGTTATATTTATTTTTTAATCTTTTTATTCAGCTCGTAAGAACTAGGTTGCGAGCCGCCGTATGATATGTGCTCAAACAGGATTCGATTTCAGTTTTGATCATTGTAGATTATATTTGTGCTTCTGTCTCTTAACATTTGTTCTGTTAACCTTCCTCTTTAGTGTAGGGTCATTAGTAGACGGGTCAGTTTCATATTTTTTTAGTCTTTAGAAAAGTTATTGATCCATTTCCTTGTATTGTTTTCGAGGTTGAGTTGGTTGATATGTTACATCGGTACTAAATTTCATATCTAATCGAAAATTTCAATATACAAAAAATTATACCGATATAGTATTAAAATTTTGGTATATCAAAATTTTCGTATATCGATTTTCGATATGGTATAAATTTATATCATTTGCATTCAAATTCCAATATGATACGGTCTATCAAACTATTAAATTGCATATCAATATCGTACTAAATTTTTTTAATACGGTATAATATATTATCGAAATTTTTGATATTTCATATTTTAAATATAATTCGGTATATTTTAATATGAGATATACATTTTTTTTTAATAGTTTTCCCATCCCTACATGTAATTGACTCTGAAATCATCACAAACTTTTTATTTAATGTGGTAATAGATTTGTGTAGTTTGTGATTGGCATTTTGTATTATCGCATAATTAATTAAACTTATATTGATGATAAATAAAAAATTATTTGTAACTAAAGTGATTAATTTTTAAAATTAATCAATTTAAAAAATTAAATATCTGAATTATAAAATTTAACATTTTCTTTTTAAAAAGTTATTTAAAATTCTGAAGTCTTGCTATGTATGGATAATGGATCATTGCGTTCATATTTATATAACTGGGTTAATGGATAAATGATTACAAATGAGATCCATATCATAAGGAAAAATAATTGCAAATGGAAGGGTTAGGAACAACCCTCTCTGACAAGAAGTTTTGTGGGTGGAAACACTAAGCAGGTGATTATGTTGTATCCCGATCAATAGTTGCATCGTAGTTTAGTTATATTTGTCAAAATTAATCCATATATTTCGATCAATTATTTAATCTAATGGTTGTTAACTCTTATATAACAGGCTATGATTTATTACAATTAAAAAAATTGTTATTATTTATTAAAATTAACTGAGAGAATATAATTATTAAGCCTTAAACAAGTCGAGCCAAATTTAAATGTACTTATTTATTTTATTAAATAAATTTAGTAAAAATTTAAGAAAGCTGAATTTTTTATTAAGCTCGACCAAATACGTAGGGACGGAATGAGGCTCCAGGACACTAACGTCTCTTTCATTCAGTTGAATAAAATTCTCATTTTTTGTTGCATAACGTTGTTTAAAACGTGTAAAATTCACATGCTGCCACGTAGACCTCACCAAAATATTTTATGGGCCTGGAGCTTAACGAGAGCAAAGTAGAATTTAAAACTAAAGGGAACGTTTGGTAATTCTACATTAGAAAATCGAAGGAACTTTTGGGCGTAAAACAAAATTTTGGCACTAGACAACATAAGGCATGAAGCGATCAACTGCAAAGATTATTATCAAGATCATAGACACGAGTTTCTTTTACATTTTGTTTATTGGTAATTGAAAGAAATAAAGACTTATGCAAGAAAAGACATGACATTCCAGTTACATTATTCAAAATTATACAAAACAAAAGAAGAAATATACATCACTAGTGGCAAATGTTGTTTGATTTGTGATTATGAGGTCTCATATTTCTCGATCAACTTTATCCCAGAAGCTTGCAATATGTCCAACGCTGCAAAATTTGACAGCGAATTACCAAGAATGTTAAAATTAAACAAATATATTTAGCAGTAGTTCAACATGTTAACATCTTTACCTGGCACATACACTTCGGGTTCTAAAGGTCTGACCACCCCTCGCCTCTTCACCTTGTTCAGAAGTAAGAGCTGAAAAATCAAGTCAAAGAAATAAATCAGGATAGTTCTTGTTCATAAGAATTTACGATATTTTTATTATTGAACTATGTTTTAGCATTTAGGGCAATATTTCAATGAAATAGGAATTACCAATGCTCCAATTGCTGCAGGGATTCCAACAGTGAGAGCCATTGCAGTCGTAGATTTCCCATCTTCTATCCTCCCATATTCTAGTAGGGTTGCCCAGTGATTCTCTGTAGGTCTTCCATCAGGAAACTCTACTTCAATTTCATGATGTAACACCACCATATCCTGCAATGAGATTATAAGATTGATATGAATAAAATTGACGTACATCCATAAGATGCGAGGCTATCCTCATTATCTTATATTGTTTCAAAAAAAAAGTACTGGATTAATATCTACAGGTTGTAAGACTTTGAAATATAACCAATAATTTGGAGAGCATAGCATACGGACAAGATTCATAGTTCTAGAGAACATGGTCTGTAGTAGTAAGATGCAACTCTAAAGTGATGGATAACAGCAATTAGACAAATAATTGGCATTTCCGCTGTATGCAGATACTCCCATAAAATTTTGTTAGCAAATGCACTATAATCAGATAACTTATGGGATTTTCCATTTGCTTTTAATATAGATGATTGAGTTTTGAAGGTCAAACCATTTGTTTGATTTAACTTAATCAGATTCAGCTAATATACTACTCCTGTGTATATCCATAATAATAATAAAATAACATATATAAAGCATCGACTATAGCAGATCGTGCTGTGTAATCTAATTTTAAAAGATACCATATCTATAATACCTTCTCTTTGCTGGTATAGGCTAGCTTCTCTTCCATCCGCAAACAGACTACCTGAAATGCACTTGAGCACGCCACTGGAATTTCCTGACATTCATTAAGGCCCAGGAACCTGTTCCATTATACCAGCATTATTATGTTATAAGACATTTCTATTGTAAGATGAAATTTTGCCGACACTATGAGCCAAAAATGCTATAATTCTAGAATTAGTTCTGCCATTTGAAGACCACACTCGATATACACTCAAAACGAAAGCAAAAGACTGATGGAAATACATGCTGCAGTGATGCAGCTTTAGAACATAATTACTAGCAGGTGGATGTAACTGGAATCATGGTGGAAACTCAAGTGAAAACATCCCAAGTG
Source organism: Boesenbergia rotunda (assembly GCA_024364735.1). Classification (NCBI taxonomy): domain Eukaryota; kingdom Viridiplantae; phylum Streptophyta; class Magnoliopsida; order Zingiberales; family Zingiberaceae; genus Boesenbergia; species Boesenbergia rotunda. The sequence goes on along the minus strand of JAGFNQ010005370.1, from coordinate 57,439 downwards.
AAAAACCGTAATGCTGTTCAAGAATTCCCTTATTGAGCATACCCCGTGAAAACCAATCAGCTTAGAATGATGGATCATCAAATACATATAGAGAAATTAGCTGAAAAAGGTGGGAACCACTAACTTGATAGTTTTGACTGTTTTAGTTGCTGTAGTTTTATCTTTGCAATGTCCAAGCATAACCAAAGACTTTATCATTTCATCAGTTTCAATTGATCCAGTTAATTTGTTCTCTGGAGAATTTTTCGCATGTAGAAGCTCATTAAGAAAGGCAGCAAATGTTGGCTTCACAGATCCTTTAAGCATGGGGTGCGGTTCAGTTTCAAAGAAACCAATCCTCGCCAGACTTGCCATTATTTCAGAAAAGCCTGCAAAAGCATCCGACAGCAATTGAAGTCAGGTTACTAGAAAAGTGAAATATGATATATTCTTCACAAACCTTCATATCTGAGGGTTGCCCTAAATACAGTTGATGCCTCATTTGTGATCCCATATGCATCACCATAGATCAAGGAATTCCGATTTGGGAGGCATTCCAATGCAAAGGCCGGATATTCAGGCATCCTGAATCTCACAGCTGAGTCAAACAGTTCATTACCTAAATGAAAAATAAAAGAAAGAAAGTCAAACATGTTGGACCTTTTGACATATTCTATAAGCTAAGAAACAAGACATGAATCTATGCCTAAATGTTACAAGATAGATGTTTGATGAATGATCCATTGTAAGTTATTATGCTACTAGTTAGAAGATACCCTATTGAGAGGAATGCCCAAGCTAAAAGAGAGAAAACCATTCTTGGTGGCTGAAAATGCTGTGTTGCCAACATGCAAAGGATTGGAATTTGAATTCCCATAGTTGAAGGAATTCCTTTGTCTGCATTCTAGTGAAACGTGTTAGTGATGGCTGGAACCTCTTGCCTTATTTCAGCAGGTCATGTGAGTCTTTTCCCAAGCATAATACTCGTCTTATAAAAAAAACTACCATGAGCTTTGTATAAAAACAATTGCATAATAGAAGTATGAAGCTATGTAATAATAAATTAAAAATACGAATCATATTGATTGTGTCAAAGTGAACATCTTAACATGATTTTCCATAATAATAATTGTATATAATACAAACTCTATGCTTAAATTCTCATGGTAAAACTTCAGAAGCATGCAACTAACCATCAACGTGTAGAATTTCTCCATGTAACTTGTATGAGGCAGAATTTCGCCCTGCTCGAAGAGCACCAGCAGGATTCCAACTGAAACAGGAGTAGAATTTACAAATTGAGAATACTGGTAGGTATATAAGCAGAAATAGTTTACTATCTAATCTAAAGTCTTTAAATGAGTTGAGTAGCACAACAATTTCATTAAGTTACAAGTAGTTATTTATCTCTTTTTTTTAGCTGATTCTAATGCCATAAAAGGCAGCAAATTCTGAAGAGAAGTTACAAATTATAAATTTGTAAGAACACCAATATTTGGAGAACATCCCTTAGTGGTTCACATTCATGCACATCCATGTAAGATACGCTTCTAGTGTGCAGGACTGGGTGTTTAACCCCCAAGGTCAAGGTCAAGCTGATCATGAGGGTCAGCCAGACTCCAACCCCTCAAGTCAAGGACAAGGTCTACTCTAACTCTGGCCATGAGTAATGGCAGAGGTCTGCTCCAGTCCTATGGATCAAGGCTGATTTGATCCCATTGGTGATGGACAAAGCCAAATCTAACCTCATGGCCGTCTCTAAATATATGGAAATGAGTATTTTGTCTCTTTCATTAAAGATTGACCATTTCTTCATGACTGAGGCAACGATGTGTCAACAATTCTTCTCAGTCGTACAATCAAGCCTTAGTATGCCACATCACACATTGATGACCGGCTCTCTAAGATGACATATCATCATGGGCATACATGCACAACAATGACCAGAAAATCATATTTCTTTGGTCATATTTACTCTCAGATTAGAAAATCTAAGGCGTGTCACTTTGGACACTTAACACATCTCCATGATTTGACTTCTTTGGCGTCAAAGTCGAGCTTTGTCAGAATATTATTAAGATCTCTTGCCTACTTCTATGTTATATGAAGAGGAAATATATCTCATGTCGTAGCAACAAGTTAGATGCCTCAGGTTCATTTAGTAAACAGTAATAATAATTACTCAAGAAGCTGAATTAAAGTTCCTAACAAATTGGAATCTATCATGTGAATCATATCCTATCACTGAACTTTATATGTCCAAATCTTTTAAAGTTATTTTTCCATTATATATAATGTTCTTTGTTCTCCCTCTATCCTTTCATAGATTCAACTCTAATTGATTTAACTTTATTAGAATATGTTGATCATCTATGAATATGTCCAAACCAATCTTAATTTGTTTTTCAATATTTGCTTTATTAATTGAGGTTATACCTAATTGCTCCTGGAACAACACTGCATCACAATTTGTTAGACTTTTTCACCCTAGTATGACTTATACTGCTGGTGTATGTGCTAACTAGTTGATCCTGTACTTGTTCTTTGCCATATTGGCTAAACAGTTATATATGATGCTTTACAACTAACTTATTTTCCTTGACTTGTCCAGTAATGGTATTTTCACCTGAACTTATACGCTAATGGGTTGTTGGCAGCATCGGGAGAAGGGAGACCACCACAGTAGGAAGTAAATGATTTTATTTTCCCTCCTCGTATGTGTGCTTGATCAATCATCTTCATAGCCATCATGTGGTCTGCCCAACCAAAACGTTACAATCTATAAGATAAATTACATACAATTGGCATTCATGAGTCTACTAGTGGATACAAGTAAGCACATTTTAACATCTAAGTATTGCACCAGTAAACTTAACAAACACCAAAAGGTATATTTGTCAATAAATATTGCTGGTGAGGTGATGGATGATAATAGTATAAGCTGAATCTACAATCGAATATATATGTACCTATCCCAGGATCAAGGCCCATTTCACAAAGGACAGTGATGCCAGCACTCCTTGCCCTTTCATCCAAGCTAGACATGGTAGTTTCAACGTAGCTTGCTGTGACCAAGTGCTTTTTGTGCTGCAAGAGAGATATATTTGCCGTAGTTTTAGGTTCACTGAAATTATATTTCTCAATTGATGAGTACCATAACCAAGAAAAAGAATTGGCTCGATAAAATATCAGACACCATTAGCAGAACTAAATCTTGAAATTCTTAGAATAAAAGTAACAATGGTTGGGAGAGATCTAGGAAATAACCAAAGTTGGCTCATAGAGCATCATGGTGATTACATTTTGTTGGCAAGAATAGCAAACATGAAAAGGTAAATTGAGATGTATTAGATCTGACAGGCAAAAATCATTGAGTTAATAGTTCACAAATTTTTTCTCAATTTTGCTTTGTTAAAAGAATGAGGCTTGATACAACAGTAAAATGCTTCTTATTAAAAGAATGAGGCATGGTACAACTTTGGCATAAGGCTTCATACATCTTCCATCTAGACATCGTGATGGGAGCCTAGAACCCTTTTTGTCATAGCATTTACACAAAAATATTTTAACAGAACAAAGAACTCGCAAGTCATAGCTCGAACTGTGATACAAGGGAAAGTACACCATTTCTGTGCTTACTATTTTCATTTTATTCTCCTTATTCTCGTTTACCAAGAAATATTGGTTTCTGTAGCAGTGCCAGTTAGGGAGACTGCATTAGGACATTAATCCAAAAACCATAACCTTGCAAATACTCTGATTAATCATGTTGTCTACATGAAAGACAAACAACTTAGGGTTTTATCTTTGTACATTCTGCACTTCTGTATGGTTTATTAGGACAATGTCCTTAGCGTGCTTAGCTAAGAACAAATTGAACCTTGTGGAAAAAGATAAATGCAAATGAACAAGAGAGTACCTCTATACACGCCTTTGCTATGTTAGCATGGAAACTAGGAGGTAATAAGCTAAGTACCACTTGAACCTGCAAGATATCAGATTTAAGGCATAAAAAATTAGTCAGATGACTATAAGCAATATACTCATGACAATATATACATCAAAGAGTTCTAGTCTAATGAGAAGAATGATACTTGGAACCAATTTCAGAGGAAACTTACTCTCTCCTTTTCTCATTTTACTAACCTGTTCTACTGAACCAACTATAAACTTTGATGAACATATTCACAGTTGGCAGCACTCAAAAAATTATTAATAATTGAAAAGTAGTCTATTCTGAATAGGTTGCTAAACAAGTAAAAACAGAGCATTAATTAAGCCATCAACAACGAAACATTTTTCTTCGTCTTATTACCACAAAACTGGCAATTATTATTTGTCAGGCAATAGAAACCATATAGCATGCTTTTAAGTGCCAATCGTATAGGTCAGGATTCCCAAATACATTGTTTGGATTATTACTAATATTGTGTTGGGATAGCACGGTTAAAAGTCACTGTGTGCCTATCCCAATGGTTTCATATGGGAAGAGAAAGATAGGAATATTATTATCTTCCCATGTTATATCCTTTTATTCTATTTGTCAGCACAAGGAGAAGACGAAACACTGTAAGGTAGGCAAAGAGAAGACAATATTGCCCAAAACAAAAAAGTTATCTTCACATAACTAATTTATCTTCTGGTTGAGTAGATAGAATACTAAAAAAGGGAATGCCAAATGAGATAACATCAATCAAGGAACCATTAATAAAATAGAGGAGTGATGCAAGTAAAAAACAGACATATATACATATAATTCTAGTTCAATTGTCAATTTAAGTCTAATTCTTGTGGTTAGCATATATATATATATGAAAATATGGAGAAATTAATTATAATATTAGATACCATGGAAATATTATTAAATATGAGACTTGAAAATTATGGAATTAATCTTACTTTGATACTATAAGAACTAATGATCTCATCTAATACATAACACTCATATTGGTACAACAAAGGTATAATTATTAGTCGATATGTTTATTATATTTTTATAACTTGTTGCTCCCAAATTTGAATTCATTTTATTTGATAGTTACTATAGTCTTATCTATGAAAGTAAACAAAGTAGAAGAAATTATAAAGTTAATCTCATTTAAGAAAATTTTGGAATGCTTTAAAGTGTGAAGTGTCAGCATATGATACTCAAACTGTGTCATTTCAGCCAAAGATAGAAACACTTTTTAAGCAATTTAAAATTCTAGATGTTTTCTTCAAAAGAAAAATGCACTAATAGCTATGATGTACAATTTGGATAGCATTACTTAGTATAAGGATACTCATAAGCAGATTAAGTTTTACCTCAGATACATACTCGTTGAGCTTCTCATAATCCATTGCATCAAGCTGAATAGCCTTTGCATTTGGAATGCCTTCAACAATCTGTATAAAATGATTTCTGCATCAGACTATGTGTTGACAAATTACTTCGTGTATTTGTTAAGACAAGCAGTTTTCTAGAATAGTAAGACCAAAAAAAAAGGAGCATCATATGAACTACAAGAAAATTTAGAATTTTGTGCTTCAAGAAGAATGATTTGTTTAATTTTAAATTATGGTATAGCCAGTTGAAGGCACACACTTTGAAAACAAGCCAGAACAATGATATATAGCTCAGCTACAAAGTGCACTTCTCATTAGAGCTTGATGTGCCGGTTTCACTAGAGCTTGCCTAGTACTTACATTATGCCATCTTATTCATGAGACATAATCACTTAAAGATTCTCCCAACTCATCTATGTTTTCTCCTTAAATTTTGGTTAAAATATGCTTAACTGATGCATTCAATCAATTTGACAATGTTCTTCCTGAAATCAACCTTGTAGCCTTATAATATCTCACATCATAAATTTTGAAATTTGAATACAGGCTTGCTTTTAACTAGATATCAAGAAGTTGAATGGCCAAGGGCAGTGTACATCTAAGCAACTCCATAATTAAACTCATTTCTATGATTCTGCTGTCATTATGATCACAATATAGTATCTGAACACTCAAAATTTGTGTTCATGTAGATTGTAATATGTAATTAACACAATTTTTTACTTTACGCGCCAAAGTTGGGATGATTCATATCCATACTCTAATTTGTGGTAAAATACTAGATTAGTTTGTTTTAACTTTTACGTGGATCAAGATTGTTTATCTGGTAAGGTTGTGCATCATACTCATCTTAGTATATAATTGTATTCTACAATCCCATAGCCTTGTAAATACAAAGCCTTAACTTTTTTTCAACCTTTTTGTCAAAGTGTTTTGATTAAAAGCTGCATAATGCACCTCTTTTCCCCTAGTTGGTATTAGCTTTTATGTGGATCTAGCTTGTTTATCTGGTATGATTGTGCATCATACACATTTTAGTGTATAATTGTATTCTACACTCTTGTAACCTTGTAAATGCAAAATCTTAACCCTCAACCATGTATGACAGTGTGTTGATTAAAAACTGCATAATAATTTCTAGAGCATACCTCTTTTGCATCCTTCAGATAAAGAGAAGCCACGATGACCTCATATTCTTCAAGTTCCTCACCATCAATAGTCAGACATGATTTCAGATAACTTCCATTGGATGTACTCCCTACTGAAGCTAAAAACTCTACAGCCGGTCGGCAAACACGTCCTGCACCTAGGATTAAAACACAGGGCCTTCTAACAGTTTCGCATCTATCTTGCAAGATACTTTCTCTGACTTTGCCTATTTTTAAGGAGAGATTTTTATCCAAAGCTCCATTTTTATGGCTTTTTTTCACAATATTAGTCAAAGAATCCATTATTTGGTCAAGGACTGCAGTGTCATCAGCACCCACCTGTAAAACCATCCAAAGGATCATATCTTCTCTAAGAAGCTAAACATTATCTGTCACTTTGGTAAGGCATGCCTCTTGAGGATGCAGAAAGAATCAACATTGAAAACACAACTGACAGTTCTAAGATTATGCAAGTGTGATAAGTTATAACAAACAAATGTGCCATGTGAAGATGGACACTTCAGTTGACCAAGAGAAACATTGTATCAGTCATCCAACTTACTTCAAGTTCAGAATAGGACATGGACTTCGAAGTTTGACCAACTTCACACTTAAGTAAGTGAAATGAACCGCCAGCAGCTTCAATAACATCCAGAGCGTCATTAATTAAAAATTGATCAAACAAATGACCACTGAGAGATACCTGTAATCAGGAAGTTACATTTCCAATAAATCAATATGACATTGTAAGCAAATAGATAACATCATAACAAATTTGACATGTAGAGAGATACAAGGGTTATAAAAATATTTTACTGACAAAATGCAAGATCAAATAAGACTCAAGTTCTTACCAATGTACAATATTTCTTCTTCTCAGATGAATTATCTACTGGCCCTGTTGTAGGATCTCTAGCAATAGAAACAGATTTCAGCATAGACAGCAATAAAAACAAACGGATAAACATTTAACCCACACTGAAGGCTCAAAGTGGAAATAATAGAAAGCAGAGAAGAATAACTGCACAGAAAGAAAATATAAAAGTTGGGCAATTCAAGAATTAAACTTGGACAATGGTCCTTTACAGCAAATTTTATTGAGTATAAAAAAAACAAAAAAAGGGGGCAAATAGGTCATTAATTTGCATGATAGGGGAAAAATAATAAATTTATATTAGTGTATTTAAAATTTTCGTTGCCATGCTAATTTAATGATCATGTACATAGTGGCCAAGACCAAGATTTTTCTTATCAAGCACCTGTATCTTCCAAAAGGAAAACAAAGTCATGCATATGTGGATTATTTTCGTTTATGTTTCCTTAAGAAAAACATTAAATGGGAATTCTCTCACTATCTTGATAAACTGTCATGAAAAGTGAAAATTATGCTCCGTGTTCCTTAAAAGTGCCATGATACAGCGAAGCAGAAAAAGTGTTCTAATACACCATCATGATCATTATGACCAAGCAAACAAGGAGCTTGTTGTTTCTATTTTTCATGCAACATTTAACTTGCACCATCAACCGGCATGTGACCCTTAAATTGTATTGATTAGTACAAACTACAAACATCTTATTCTCAATCCATCCAACATAAAGTTTTTTAATCAACAAAAGTTTATTTACTACCTAATAGAACCAACACAGAGGAGCAACTGTGTAGCACACTTTAATAAGCAGAAAAACCAGATGATGTTTGAAGCTTACACTGTGGTTTTTCTCATTCGGGGTATATATTCATATAAAGAGGTATATGCCCCATTATGAGTAATGCAGGCCTTTTGCAAGTGCAAAGGAAGTTCTCTAATGTTTTCAGTTGAAGCCAAACTACCAACGAACTGTGATAAGATGTCTCCAAAATGATTAGAAGCCTGCACCAAAATGGAAAAGGAAAAAGAGAAAACATTAGGAAATTTAAGAAAGGATCTGAAAATACATGTAGATGTACAAGTGGTAACCTCTTGATAATCTTGTGCAACAACAAAAAACCTACCTCTCTTGAAAACTCTGTTGGGAGTATATCAACAGCTAAACAAATAAGGCCATCACGCTCCATGTTATCATGGTATGAATCAGTGAAGGGGTCATACCTAACAACCAAAATTGATAAAGTTCACTTGGAACAAAAAACTATAAGGATGTGTCTGAATATGTATAAATGCAGATAAGATACTGTTCAAGCATATACAACTACTTACAGAAGCCAAGGATGCATTAATTGTTTGTGAAAGGTGAATCACTAGCAGAACGAAACTCTCATAAGTTTGTTTGATCAATCATTAAAAAAAAAGGATGAGCAAGATCATATACTTTCAAAAAATGTGATAATGAATGCAAGTATTCATCTAGTCCATGCTAGTAACTTGCTTTTCTATACTTTCATACATAACTTACATCTTCTAGTGAATGACCACTGGCTGTTTTTTTTTATGAAATAAAACTTTGACTATCACAAAGCAATCTTCATTTTTCTCTCTAAAGTTTTACGAGCATTTGATAATTCATTTCCTTAGAGTTGAATTGTCAGGAAGGGGTTACCCCAAAATAAGTTACATAAGTAGAATCACATATACAACTAGAGCTTAAGTAGGAAAAAAGAGTGCAACAAACTCATCAAGCATCGTTCTTAACTAATATCTTACATTAGAAGAATCATATATGCAGCTACAGATTAAGTAGGGAGAATAGATTGCAACAAACGAATTGAGCATCATCCATAACCAATATCAACATAAAAGTGTTGCAAAAAAAAAAAAATCCTAATTCCAACCTGAACTAGGGAATCTAATCAGTAAAATCTCTACATGCTGATATGTGGATACTATCATACTAGCACCACGATTCCAACAATATTGGCTAAAAGCTTGCTTTGGGGACAAGTACCCGATCTACCACCGGTATCTCAAAGCATGTACAGATAATATATGTGCATATTTAAATACATCTTCTTACAATTAACGGTGTTGTTCACGCTCATTTAAGAACATACCATGTAAAGCACAATGATAGCTAACTACGTTGAGAACCAAAGCCACATCCCTAATATGATTAGTGGATCACTGTTCTTCTCATGAGAACCCTATTCTTTTGCTCTTCTTTAACAACCTTGCTGAGACTGAATGAAAATAATTTAATGTTCATACTTAAAGGAAAAATATAACAAAAAAGTTAGACTAACATGGATTAGTAATGATGATTTAACAGAAAAACTAACAGGTGATGAATTTCTGAATTAGCATATTAAAGAAACATATGCATAGTACAAAAAGAGCAAGGTTAATTAAAGAAAAAGGGTAAGATCTACATACCAAGCAAAAGTTATAAGTGAACATAAATGAAACCATGAATCTGACTTCTTGAAGCAACAGAAAGAAAGAAAAAGAACAGAATACCTGAAGAAAGGCCTCTCTATGGATGTAGATTGGTTAACGAATTCAAGTGAACCTCCAATATCACATGTAATATCAGAAATTCCAATAAGAGGGCATCCTTTATTCATTAATTCTTTCAACTGAATGGTAGTCAGCAACCGTGGAAATCTTCTCTCCCAATACATACAGTTAACTGCCAAAGAAGAAGCAAAGTATCAATGCATGTTGAAAAGTGGCAATTGTTTCTTGCCAATGATAGTGTGAATTATAAAAAAATATACTATAGTGAATAGGATTAAAAGGACGTAATTTTCTTAGTTGCAAAGCATTCTTAAGAGAAATTATAGCTTGACACACATTTTGCAGAAAGTTTGTCACGTGTTATATGCAGTGATGCAGTGCCTGTCACAATTTGGCGATCTTACATCTGATCTGCATTTATCTTCAGTTGGTGCATTTGAAGGGTTAGAAATAGGATCATCTTTGATGGAGGGGTTTCTCAAATAGGGATCATCTTGAACAGTTTATCATCATGACTTTGTTTTTGTCTTTCCTTTTTCTGTATTTTTACTTTGTATGTTTTTATATCTCTTGACATGATATTGTCTTTGACCATCTACCTTGGAAAAAAAATAATATAGTCTAAGGTATATGGTAGGTTCTGTTTTGGTATTTAAGGTGAATTGATGTTATGATATTACTCTTAGGTGGATCAGTAATTACATCAAGAAATATTATCTAGAATCAAATATAACTTAACTCTAAAAATTCTGGACAAATTATTATTTGAAGCTTTAAAAATTAAGTTCCAAATTGCTTTCTACTCTTTGAAACCAAACTAGAATCAGGATACAAGAATAAAAGTAATAAAATGGTAACAACTAAAAGGTAGTGATTAAAAACATCTTAAAATATTCCCAAATAATTTCTCAAACATAGATTTAAAACATAAAGACCTGGAAAGCAATCGATTAAAGTCCACTGCTACAAAGGACTAATTTATTACTTCCAAGTGTATCATTCCTTGATTGGAGTAATAATTTATGACGAATTAATAAATAAAAAATCCCTTCTAAATAAAATAAGTAACTCTTGATTTCTAAGTCTGCATGTATGCACTTTGTATTCCAAGGAGATGGACTCTCCAATTGGTTTAATATTGATGTATATCAGTCTTATACTAGTTTGTTAAAATATATTCAATACAAATAATATACTAAATCATCAACAAAGGAAGAGGAATGAGGATTCCATTTAAAATGTAATTTCTTTCAAAGCAATTGCAATGAACTGAAAGTTCATGTTCACGAATATTTAAAGAACAATTATCACATTCGACAGGTATAGATTAGTCAGTCGTGAAGTATTAGGGGGGCTTTCTACAATTATAAAGTATATGCAGCAATTACCTTATTTCCTAACTATATAGTAAATAATAATGCCTGACAGAAATCATGAGTTTAATGCACATTCACAATAGGATTTTCAAAATCAATCATTTTCCATTGAATTAACATGTGAAGTCTTTTTTTTTTGTTGTTGTTGAAGATTGCCACATAGTTATAAGTGATCTTAAAGAAAATTCAATTACTTGAGGGATAATCATCAAATTTTACAAGCATCTGTCACTTGATAATATTGAACTATTTGGAAAAGATTCCCATTCGTTGTTGACCTACGTTTTTAGTTTTTACCAAAAAAATCCAGATTTACCTCTTTACCAATGATCCGTTTCTCATTTTTCTTGATTCAATTACTAAAAATAATAAACAAACAGAGAGATGTTCGATTCTTACTTTACCAAGATAGAATTTCAAAATATAAAAGAAATTTATTAGAGTCCAATTTGTTGTCCACAACTTGAAACTTAAGCTGCATTATTGGGCAAATTCCAATAACAAAAAACGGAAAAAGAAGAATAGAACAAGGTAAACTTAATTTTGTCAAAAAGTAATATAAAATCTTACCTATCACAGATGTATATGGTGCTATTTTTTCATGAAAAACAGGATAATAATGATCTGGATGTGCATAATAGTCTTCCTGCAAGAAAACTACATGTTAGGCTTCAATTACCAGAGAATATACAACTAACTTCAATTCTAAACGCCAATAAAAAAACTCACCTGACTGACAAACTAATGACAGAAAACTCAATAAATCATCTTAAGTCAAAACATATTGAACCAAAAAAACATGTTATTTTAATGTATGCAGAACAAGGATACAGAATAGCAATTGTATGCCTTCCATTTGTCTACAAGCTCGTAAGCTCCTTTAATACTTTTCCGCTTAATTTTTTTATTGGACAAAAAAAGAGTGAAGCAACTATATAGTTGGTTAAACTAAAACTTCATTGCATTATACTTGTCAACACTCACATGCTAAGCATGCTAAGATTAATTTTACACCTTTAATCATCTACAATTTTTCTTGTTTGCTTTAGTAATAAGATTATAAAAATTAGATAGTCAATTAAATTAAAATTTAACAAGTTTAAAATATATATATATAACAAACTTTTTAATTTGATAAGTTAAATACAAATTTCCAATACAATACAAATTTCCAAACCATGATATCAAATAAAGAAATCAATTGAATTCACCAGATCTAAGCATTTAAGCGACTAAAGGTTGTCTTATGACAACCATGATCTGAGCAAATATATCTCATTTCAAAATAAATCAGGAAAAAAATACATAATCTATATAGATATAAAATGACGTAGGAGTAATGCATCATCAAAAAGGAAAAAAGGTAACCTACTTTATTGAAAGTCTTAGTTGAATCTTTTGGTGCAACCATGTCTTGGCAAGTCACCACACAGCCATAGACTTGAAAAAACCTCTTTGACCTAGTGTGTTTGACACCATCCTTGACCTACAATTTCAAGCAAAGAAACTAGCTGTTATGAAAAATATTTCAGCAATGGTGGCTCAAACACTATGTGATACAATATCAGAAGACTTATGTATTTCTTGTGGAATATATTTTCGTTGATTATAAGCTGGGTAGTTTGATGCAGTGATGCACAAACAAATATACCAATTCATTTTAAAACTTTCAAATAATTTAACAAAGTACTCCATGCCTTACATAGAAATATTATTCTGTAATGAGTTGTTACATGGTAAAACTTAGGAACAAAAAAATCATGTTGTCCAACAGGGTTAATTTATTACTCTTGTGAAAAACCTACTAGAATAGTGGAAAGGCTATTTTGGTTTATTACAGTCATTCCAACACTTCTAAATCCTGTATGAAGCTGGTACTCCACTAAAACTTAGTTAGGTCCTATCTTGACATATTGTCATCAATGAAGTTAAGCGGAAAGAAATAAACCCATGTCACAAAAGAACAAAAAATAGTATGTTCTGCCAAAACTCTCTAATTTCGAAAGAATAAGAAATAATCTATCCAAATGCACGAGGAAATCAGACTATCCAAATGTGCCCTCTTAGTTAAATTCGTTGGGTCCTACTATTAGTTTGCTCAAGATCCCTCACTTTACCAGTTCTAAAAAAAACTATACCATTACCTGGAAAGTGGTGAAACTTGATTTAACAGTGCATACAATTAGATCATTTTGTTCACAGTTTCACGATTGAAGCTATCAAAAAGATACGGAAGCAAACGGGATCTTTTAGTATCTATAAGTGGGGCCAAGGTAGATATACAATAATATAACCCCAAGGTGGGTTTGTGCAAGAAGGGATAAAATATGGAAAGGAAAGAAAAACAAATACCATTGCAACAATTTCTGGAAGGTTTTGAGCATCAACAAAAGTATGCGGTAAGAGCTTAAATATCTCTTGAGCACCCTGAGAAACTACACGACAACAACAACGACGTTATACGCAGCAAAGATAAGTTGTGAATGGCACCCACACAATCAAAATAAGATAAGTTATGAATGACACCCAACAAATCAAAACCAGAAAAGTTGAAGAATGCATAGATACTATGTCAACATCTTATATAATTTATGCCAGCATATAGACTATATAGTCATCGGAAGCTTAGGTAGAATCACTACAAAAAGTGAAATATTATCTAATACAAAAAAAAAAGTAGAGATTTCATAGTGATAACTAGCAAAAAAGAATCTTTTTTCTTTAAGTCACTTCTTTAGTTTGCAGTACATAAAACACTGCAACAGCCATTAGCTATATGCCTTCGTTTAAATGCAACAGCTGAAACCATAATAGTTATGCTATATCCAAGATACGATCTAGATAGCTGAGTGACTAACCCACAATTAGGTACAGACAACATTAGATAATCCAGTAAATACAAGTGTAGAATTTGAGACTAACATAATTCAAATGAACCTCCAGATGACGAATCATTCTAAAAAGATTACCATTTCCCTCCCCAGTAAATACGAAGACTATAGGAGAAATTCCAGAAGGCAGCCCAAATGTTGCTATTTCTTCTCCCACAGCAATCACTGCAGCCTTAGCCGCAGCAAGGGAAGAATACATATGAGATGCCCCAAGGGATAAGAAAGGAGTTGAATATCCAAGATTCAAGTATCCTGTGGTTAAGAAAGATAAAAAATCAACCCACAATAGAGGTACAAATATGTAATCAGAGGAGTTATTATTTTGATGTAGGCAACAAGGATGTCATGCTTCATAGAAAAAGAGTAGGCTTAGAAACGTAAAGGCTGACAAACAAATTGCATTAGTATCTTAGGAACAAGATTTAGTTAGTCTAAAAACGTATTAGTTTGCTAATGTAAGAACTACGCAAGAAAGATGCAGTATGGACGCAGCGACAACATTTGGTTGTCTCGGCAGTGAAGAATTAAATTAATCAGCGGCCAAAAGACGAAAATAGAGAAGTTAGTTATCAATAGAGGCACGGTCTCTTACGCTGTCCAAGACCATGTAAAAAATCGATCAGACCAGCTCTACCAGCAAATTTGCCAAATGCAAGCAGCCTTTTCCCATTCTCTCCAACTATAAGCTCATAGTCGAACAGGGATACCCTTTCAGCAAGAATCTGCAAGTTGAAGAATAAAACCATTCACATTGCGGATGGCGAAAAAAGGATCATCGGAGCCCAGCATTCTCGGGAAGCTACCTTGTCCAACAAGGGCATGTTCTCTTTCTGAGCCTTGTGGGTATGCGAGAAGAATGCATATGCTCTATCCGGAAGAATCATCTCCATCTGCAGTAACCAAAACAGCCCCCGAACATCCCCCAGTCAAGCCACAAATTTACAGAGATTCAACTAAAAGTACCAAGTTACAACCTTCGGTTGCTTTATACCAACGATAAGCCCGCATTCAGAAAGATCGTCCGAAATCTCGCACCCTACATCCTCATACTGGGAGTCGTGATGAATCCGCTTCGTGCTCGGTTGCACGATGATCCTCTCGACTCCGCTCTGCCCCTTCCCGCTCCGCAAAAGGCGGGCGCAGTGCGAGGGAGCCAGCGGCGCTCGCCTTTCCCATATATTAATCGACTCTGCAAGAATCCCAACGACTCCGTTCCCCAACAAGCTACGCCCTCCCTGGCAAATCAAAATCAAAGATTAAAATATTCTCTTATGCAAAGTTAGATAACCATATTTCATGTTTGAATTAAGACAATAAACCAACGAACAATTTCACGAACCCTGTCCGAAACTGCATCGGCCATGGAAAAAAAGAGAACCAACCAATGAATCTTCGGGGGAGATTCAAATTTCTCAACACCACCACCACCACCACATGAACGGAAAACTTCACGATCTGGAATCAGAAATCAGTCAAATCCTAAATTGATGTCGGAGACGAGACCCAAATCCACCTCAGCCGGAGATGCAAACAAAGGAACGTAACAATCTGTTCCGGGAATGCGGATGGCTATCCTATATAGGAGGACGTTCCGTGGTCCCGTCACGGGCAGCTTGCATCTGTAAAAAGGTTCAGCGAACCTAAAGGTACCCACTCGAAACCGACCGTCGATCTTCTTGATGTACCATCAATGCGGCTGGGGTACGGCAGCAAAATGGCGATTCTTTCGGGCTTCGACAAAGAGAAGAAGGAAAGAAAATTAAAAGAGGGAAAAAAAAAACAGAGCGCAAGTGTTGGATTGGATCGACACATGGCACTGATGAGTACTGCTCGGATTGTATCGACACATGGCACTGATGGGTACGAGAACAAATCCGTCTCTGTTACTTTGTATCGAGATTCTCTCTGTCTCAGTGTTTCAATTCGTCGGCGATGACCAACGAGTCCTCGACGAACACCATCGGCCGCCGGCCGCCTTTCCGAACAAAACTATATTGTAGGGGGTACGATGAACCGTCAGGGATCGTCGCAATTGCGATTTCGTCGGATTCACCGTTAAATCCGATGAAATCGCAATTGCGACGATCTCGACCGATTCACTGTTCTCCCATGATATCGTTTGATTCGGGACGACGATCGGAGCCTAATGATGGTGTCCGATTGGCGATCGGAGGACTCGCCGGCCATCGCCGACGAGTTGGAACACGGGGACAAAGAAAATCTTGGGACAGAGGATCCCGTGTGATGGGTATTGCCCGGGATTCTCTATCCTAAAGGATCCCTGTTTTATCTGTCCCACACTCGTCGGCAACGGATGGTAAGTCGTTCGATCGTCGATCGGACATCATCGATGACTTTTGATCGTCATCTCGAATCAAATGATATCCTGAAAAAAAGATGAATCGGTTAAAATCGTCGCAATTGCAATCTTGTCGAATTCGACGGTAAATCTGACAAGATCGCAATTGTGATGATCCTGATGGGTTCATCGTATTTCCAGAGTATAATTTTGTTCGGGATAATGGCTGAAAGCTGACGGTAATGTCCGATCGATGATCGAATGATTTTTCGATCGTCGTTGACGAGTGAAACAAACGAGACAAAGGATAAAGTGAGATTGAGGCTCTGTCCTCGGGAGTTTGAGTTTGGACGCCTTTGCGATTGTTGTCGCCGTCAGATATTTTTCGGTGCCAGATTTGGTCACGACACGTCGACACGGTCGGCGCTCACTTGCGTGGGATTAGGTTTCCACGTGTAAAATCCTGACGTGCCGGAGTTGAATTGACTTATGCTGTGACGAGTCGCTTTCCTTGGTATCCCACACGGGAGGAAATCGTTTTTTACATGGATAGAATTGATCTCCTTCATGTGCACGTGTTTTTTTTCATCGTATAAAATTTAAAATAAAATATTCAATAAATAAATAAATATTATTTTTATAGCATTTAATTTATAATTTAATAACAAATAATGTAAATTTGGAATCGCATATCATATGATTTATGATAAAGTATCATTTAAAATATCATTTAAGACTATGATGGAAAGGAAATAAATATGGTAGGAAAAAAATAATTGAAAATAAATTTCAGAATGGTCTTGAAAAAATATTAAAAGCGTTCTATATTAGAAAATATTAAAGATGGATGTATTTGTCAAAAAAGGACAAAATTAAAAATCTTTAAAAATATTCATAAAGAGAAAATATTAAGATTGACGTGTTTATAATAAATTAATTAAATTAAAAAAAATATTTAATATTGACACGTCTATAACAAATGAGTTTTAATTTTAATTATTTATTAATTAATAATTTTTATTTTGATAATAAATATTATAATCCCTATTAGATTAATCCATTTCTTTTATTTAGATTTATATTTACTATTAAGTGAGTCAATAAAAAGAATCTATCACAAAGCTTCCGTGTCAATATGGATCTCAAAAAATTATCTATGATATGTAACCCTACTATGCATATTATTATTTCGAAACTCGAATTCATGATTTCCGCTTCACATATAACATCTCTAATATTATTAAGAATAATGATAGGGAGAATAAAAATGGGAGAGTAAAAATAAAGTGAATGACGTGACACTTTACATGCTCACGTCTGATTATCGTTTGGATACCATCGGCGGCCTTTGGCCGCTGCTCCGAATCAAACTATATCCTGGGAGGCACGGTGAACCTGTTGGAGATCGTTACATGCAAAGTGACATGTCATTCACTTTACCTTTTACTCTCTCATCTTCACTCTCCCTATCATTTTTCTATCGGCAATTTACCAAAAGGCGTACCCAAAAATAGATATTTACCAAAAGGCGTCCCATGGTTTCAATGTTACCAAAGGGCGCACATATTTTAGTAAACTTCCTCTTATACCCCTACTGTCAATCAAGTACTGCATGCAATTCTCTTTCCCTTTCTCTTTCTCTTTGTCAGTAACGAATTTCGAGATGGACGTACGTACCTTTCTCAAAAAGATGTTCCTTTATATTTTGATAATAATATTATGGAACCTTTCTCAAAACAAAAAAATATTAAAATTAATTAAAATATTTTTATTAAATAAAAACTAAAAGAACATTTCAGCCGCTCACGTTGGGCCTGAAATGATTCCATTTCAGGCCCAACGTGGGCCTGAAATGTTTCCATTTCAGGCCCAACGTGCCCAATATTAAGGGTCTTTTCTCGATTCTTTGTTATTACATTTTAACACCTCGGAGAAGTCCAAATAAACAATGGATAGCAAATTTGAACTCCTTGTAACCTCAGAAATCCACAGGAACTGAAATTTTTACAATCGGAGCTCTCTAGGTCAATCAGTGGCCTTTTGGAGTCATTGGGGCCTGAAATGGAAAGATTTCAGGCCCACGTGGGCCTGAAACGTTGGGCCTGAAATGTTTCCATTTCAGGCCCACGTGGGCCTGAAATCTTTCCATTTCAGGCCCCAATGACTCCAAAAGGCCACTGATTGACCTAGAGAGCTCCGATTGTAAAAATTTCAGTTCCTGTGGATTTCTGAGGTTACAAGGAGTTCAAATTTGCTATCCATTGTTTATTTGGACTTCTCCGAGGTATTAAAATGTAATAATGAAGAACCGAGAAAACATCACGTTGGGCCTGAAATGGGCACGTTGGGCCTGAAATGTTTCCATTTCAGGCCCAACGTGCCCATTTCAGGCCCAACGTGATGTTTTCTCGGTTCTTCATTATTACATTTTATGGTTCCATTTCAGTCCCAATGACCCTAAAAGGCCTAATGTGTCAAAATTCACTATTTGACCTAGAGAGCTCCGATTGTAAAAATTTCAGTTCCTGTGGATTTCTGAGGTTACAAGGAGTTCAAATTTGCTATCCATTATTCATTTGGACTTCTACGAGGTATTAAAATGTAATAATGAAGAACCGAGAAGAAATCACACATTAGGCCTTTTAGGGTCATTGGGCCTGAAATGGTTGGACACCTATTGCATTGGTGATATCTAATATATAGATGTTTGGACACCTAAAATATCATCTCCTACCTCTGACCTCTCTATTCATATGAAATTTTCAGAAATCCAGATATGGGAGGTCCATCAGAGAGTTTTGACCAAAACTCACTGATATTTCTAAACTACTCCTATTTGATTGGTGATATCTAATATATAGATGGTTGGACACCTAAAACATCATCTCCTACCTCTAACCTCTCTATTCATATGGAATTTTCAGAAATCCAGATATGGGAGGTCCATCAGTGGGTTTTGGTCAAAACTCACTGATATTTCTAAACTACTCCTATTTCATTGATGATATCTAATATATAGATGTTTGGACACCTAAAACATCATCTCCTACCTCTAACCTCTCTATTCATATGGAATTTTCAGAAATCCAGATATGGGAGGTCCATCAGTGGGTTTTGGTCAAAACTCACTGATATTTCTAAATTACACCTATTTGATTGGTGATATCTAATATATAGATGTTTGGACACCTAAAACATCATCTCCTACCTCTAACCTCTCTATTCATATGGAATTTTCAGAAATCCAGATATGGGAGATCCATCAGTGAGTTTTGACCAAAACTCACTGATATTTCTAAACTACTCCTATTTGATTGGTGATATCTAATATATAGATGGTTGGACACCTAAAACATCATCTCCTACCTCTAACCTCTCTATTCATATGGAATTTTCAGAAATCCAGATATGGGAGTCCATCAGTGGTTTTGGCAAAACTCACTGATATTTTTCTTATTTATTTTATTTTTTTTTAATATTCCTATCATTATTATATGGTCAATAACTCACTGATATTTCTAAACTACTCCTATTTGATTGGTGATATCTAATATATAGATGGTTGGACACCTAAAACATCATCTCCTACCTCTAACCTCTCTATTCATATGGAATTTTCAGAAATCCAGATATGGGAGGTCCATCAGTGAGTTTTGACCAAAACCCACTGATATTTCTAAACTACTCCTATTTGATTGGTGATATCTAATATATAGATGTTTGGACACCTAAAACATCATCTCCTACCTCTAACCTCTCTATTCATATGGAATTTTCAGAAATCCAGATATGGGAGGTCCATCAGTGGGTTTTGGTCAAAACTCACTGATATTTCTAAACTACTCCTATTTGATTGGTGATATCTAATATATAGATGTTTGGACACCTAAAACATCATCTCCTACCTCTAACCTCTCTATTCATATGGAATTTTCAGAAATCCAGATATGGGAGGTCCATCAGTGGGTTTTGGTCAAAACTCAGTGGGTTTTCAGAAATATCAGTGGGTTTTGGTCAAAACTCACTGATGGATCTCCCATATCTGGATTTCTGAAAATTACATATGAATAGAGAGGTTAGAGGTAGGAGATGATGTTTTAGGTGTCCAAACATCTATATATTAGATATCACCAATCAAATAGGAGTAGTTTAGAAATATCAGTGAGTTTTGACCAAAACCCACTGATGGACCTCCCATATCTGGATTTCTGAAAATTTCATATGAATAGAGAGGTTAGAGGTAGGAGATGATGTTTTAGGTGTCCAACCATCTATATATTAGATATCACCAATCAAATAGGAGTAGTTTAGAAATATCAGTGGGTTTTGGTCAAAACTCACTGATGGATCTCCCATATCTGGATTTCTGAAAATTCCATATGAATAGAGAGGTTAGAGGTAGGAGATGATGTTTTAGGTGTCCAAACATCTATATATTAGATATCACCAATCAAATAGGAGTAGTTTAGAAATATCAGTGAGTTTTGACCAAAACCCACTGATGGACCTCTCATATCTGGATTTCTGAAAATTCCATATGAATAGAGAGGTTAGAGGTAGGAGATGATGTTTTAGGTGTCCAAACATCTATATATTAGATATCATCAATGAAATAGGAGTAGTTTAGAAATATCAGTGAGTTTTGACCAAAACCCACTGATGGACCTCCCATATCTGGATTTCTGAAAATTCCATATGAATAGAGAGGTTAGAGGTAGGAGATGATGTTTTAGGTGTCCAACCATCTATATATTAGATATCACCAATCAAATAGGAGTAGTTTAGAAATATCAGTGAGTTTTGACCAAAACCCACTGATGGACCTCCCATATCTGGATTTCTGAAAATTCCATATGAATAGAGAGGTTAGAGGTAGGAGATGATGTTTTAGGTGTCCAACCATCTATATATTAGATATCACCAATCAAATAGGAGTAGTTTAGAAATATCAGTGGGTTTTGGTCAAAACTCACTGATGGATCTCCCATATCTGGATTTCTGAAAATTCAATATGAATAGAGAGGTTAGAGGTAGGAGATGATGTTTTAGGTGTCCAACCATCTATATATTAGATATCACCAATCAAATAGGAGTAGTTTAGAAATATCAGTGGGTTTTGGTCAAAACTCACTGATGGATCTCCCATATCTGGATTTCTGAAAATTCCATATGAATAGAGAGGTTAGAGGTAGGAGATGATGTTTTAGGTGTCCAAACATCTATATATTAGATATCACCAATCAAATAGGAGTAGTTTAGAAATATCAGTGAGTTTTGACCAAAACCCACTGATGGACCTCCCATATCTGGATTTCTGAAAATTCCATATGAATAGAGAGGTTAGAGGTAGGAGATGATGTTTTAGGTGTCCAAACATCTATATATTAGATATCATCAATGAAATAGGAGTAGTTTAGAAATATCAGTGAGTTTTGACCAAAACCCACTGATGGACCTCCCATATCTGGATTTCTGAAAATTCCATATGAATAGAGAGGTTAGAGGTAGGAGATGATGTTTTAGGTGTCCAACCATCTATATATTAGATATCACCAATCAAATAGGAGTAGTTTAGAAATATCAGTGAGTTTTGGTCAAAACTCTCTGATGGACCTCCCATATCTGGATTTCTGAAAATTTCATATGAATAGAGAGGTCAGAGGTAGGAGATGATATTTTAGGTGTCCAAACATCTATATATTAGATATCACTAATGCAATAGGTGTCCAACCATTTCAGGCCCAATGACCCTAAAAGGCCTAATGTGTGATTTCTTCTCGGTTCTTCATTATTACATTTTAATACCTCGTAGAAGTCCAAATGAATAATGGATAGCAAATTTGAACTCCTTGTAACCTCAGAAATCCACAGGAACTGAAATTTTTACAATCGGAGCTCTCTAGGTCAAATAGTGAATTTTGACACATTAGGCCTTTTAGGGTTATTGGGACTGAAATGGAACCATTTCAGGCCCACGTTGGGCCTGAAATGATTCCATTTCAGGCCCAACGTGGGCCTGAAATGGTTCCATTTCAGGCCCAACGTGGGCCTGAAATGTTTCCATTTCAGGCCCAACGTGCCCATTTCAGGCCCAACGTGATGTTTTCTCGGTTCTTCATTATTACATTTTAACACCTCGGAGAAGTCCAAATAAATAATGGATAGCAAATTTGAACTCCTTGTAACCTCAGAAATCCACAGGAACTGAAATTTTTACAATCGGAGCTCTCTAGGTCAATCAGTGGCCTTTTGGAGTCATTGGGGCCTGAAATGGAAAGATTTGGGCCTGAAATCTTTCCATTTCAGGCCCCAATGACTCCAAAAGGCCACTGATTGACCTAGAGAGCTCCGATTGTAAAAATTTCAGTTCCTGTGGATTTCTGAGGTTACAAGGAGTTCAAATTTGCTATCCATTGTTTATTTGGACTTCTCCGAGGTATTAAAATGTAATAACAAAGAATCGAGAAAAGACCCTTAATATTGGGCACGTTGGGCCTGAAATGGAAACATTTCAGGCCCACGTTGGGCCTGAAATGGAATCATTTCAGGCCCAACGTGAGCGGCTGAAATGTTCTTTTAGTTTTTATTTAATAAAAATATTTTAATTAATTTTAATATTTTTTTGTTTTGAGAAAGGTTTCATAATATTATTATCAAAATATAAAGGAACATCTTTTTGAGAAAGGTACGTACGTCCATCTCGAAATTCGTTACTGACAAAGAGAAAGAGAAAGGGAAAGAGAATTGCATGCAATACTTGATTGACAGTAGGGGTATAAGAGGAAGTTTACTAAAATATGTGCGCCCTTTGGTAACATTGAAACCATGGGACGCCTTTTGGTAAATACCCATTTTTGAGTGCGCCTTTTAGTAAATTGCCGTTTTTCTATTATTAATAGGCCTCCGGGGTTATGGTGCGGCGGTAGGATGACTAGTCGCTATCTCAGGCATCCGCGGTTCGATTCTTAGCTACGGCATATTTGTAGGATTTTTTCCTCCAAATGGGGCGCGAACCCTGGGACGCTGGGCTTCTAGACTGCCCATTGCGAGCGCTTCCCGATTTACCTGGTCGCCAGTGGAAAACTTCCGTGGGGTCGGGCCAATCACCCGATGTTGAAAAAACCTCGTTAATCATTTTTTTCTAATATTATTAATTGAGATGAGTTAGTTTTAATTGCAAATTTAAGGCTCACACATTGAAAGAATTTTCAATGGGAAAAATATGAAGTATGGTTTTTTTCTTGAAAGGTTCTTTTATTTTTTATAATAGCTCAGATAAATTTGAAACATAATTTATATTGTTATATACATTTAAAAGCCGACTTCTAAAAATTCATCTTTGTTAGAATTCAAACTCTAATCGTTTTAAGTGTTTCAATGCGTATTTTACCTCCACACTTGTAAAATAATAAAAAAAAATTGATGAGTCGAATTTCTTTTCTATCGGTTTAACGACAAAATCTTAATGCAATTCTTGTAAAAAATAAAATTAAAATCACACTATTTAGAAAATAAATAAGCTAATTTATTAAATTAACTATCTAAGCCTATGAATTAGGTTCGCACTTTGATGTCAATTTGTTAGGTTTAACTACGTATTTAAATGTTCAAATTTAAATTAATTAATAGTGTGTAACTCATTTAAATTTATAAGTCATTTTTAATAATTTAAACTTTACCATATAAAATTAAATTAAAATTACGATGTTACGTGAAATGGATAAGCAAAACGTCTTTATCAATGACTTTTAGATTATTTTAAAAACATTATTTTCATATAAAGATATAATAAATATTCTCGGATAGGCTAAGCATTGAGACTTATTTCATTCTTTTTCAATTGAAATTTGAAAGTGACTGACGAAGAGTTCTTTTTTTTTTAAGAACCATCAAAAATACAAAATAATAATTTTTATTTAAGTTCCTCCCAATTAAAGATAGTCATCATGCTTGCGTTAAATGGTGTAAGCACTCAACGCGCTAGGGACCGCTTGCAGTTATTTTAAAATTATTTAAGAAATTATAATGTAAATTGATTTGTATTTTATTTTTGAACAACACTCGAAGGTCAAAAATAATATACAGGTGGTAAACAAGTGATTTGCTCGTGTTAGTGCCTCCATCGATTTATCCCAAGATTAATACGGAAGAGATAAATCATGAAAATTACTAGCTCTATCATGTGGAAAGAGCGAATATACTGACTTTGTCATGTTTTAATCCTTGATATCAAAATGACAATATGCACGTACTCATTATTAGTGCATCCTAAATTTAAAAATAATATACAATGCATAATAAAAAATACGACCTTTATCGAATGGCGTACGTGGGAATTCATATTTATTAAAAAGCATCCTAGAATTTGTTCTTTACCAAAGAGCATTGTAAAATCAACTCATTCTTCTTATACCCCTCCCGCAATAACCCTTTTTCATAGTTTATTTTTTGAGATATCTAAATCACTTTTTCGTAATTTGATTTTAAAATAATAAATTATGATTCGGATGCAAGTATTCTCATCTTCTCTCACCTTATATATCTCTTCTTGCCTTGTACAACTCGACTCATCATAAACCTTTTATCGTATTTTTCTGCTATTGTGAAAAGATTAAGAAATAATTAAAAGATTATCCTAAAAATAAATAATAAAAGATAATTATATATTTTAAAAATAACTTTTAAATGGGATAAATATCAGGCCACGTTGGACCTGAAATCTTAGAATTATTAGAACCGGTAGGCGAGCTAGAGAGAGGGGTGATTAGCTCCGAATTGCTTGTTGTAGATTTGTTGCTGCGGAAGACTCCAAGCAATGCTAACACTCAAGGATTTATTTAGTATCTACCTCCTTGAGGTGACTAATCCAAGGATATGCTCTCCCTCACTCTCTCAAACACTAAGAAAGACTCCTTCGTGGAGACGGAGAGAAGCCTATATAAGCTCTCAAGAAGATACAACAAGAATACAAGCAAATATAAAAGAAATCTTATAAGATTTACAACAATGAGCTCTCTTTGCTTTTCTTGCTTTCTTCTAGCTTGAAATCGCCTCTTGATCCTTGAAAATGCAGCAGCATTATGCTCCAAGGCCTCACTTGAAATGACAATGAAGGAGAAGAAGAGAGTGCGAAGAATGTCGAAGCACTTCACTTCAATCTTGCGTGAAAACCCTATATACCCGTGATCTAAGGTTCCCTTAATCGATTACCATGTCAGAATTAGTCGTTCAACGATTATTTTTTAAAGCTTAATCGATTAGTCAATCGATTAGATCTTAATCGATTGCTGAATCAATTCAGCTCCTTTTTGTGCTCTCGCGCAATACTGTTGTCCACCTTAATCGATTGACTAATCGATTAAAAGGAGGTTGAATCGATTGGTCAATCGATTTAACCTGCTTCTGTTCTCATAACACAACTTTCTCAATCGATTACCCAATTGATTCACTCTCTCCTTAATCAATTACTCAATTAATTACGGTCCACCTTAATCAATTACGCAACTGATTATGGTCATCCTTAATCAATTACTCAATCGATTAAGGTCCTCCTTAATCAATTAAACAATCGATTAAGAAGACTTCTATTCGCGAGATACCAACGTCAATCGATTACTCAAACGATTGGCCCCAATCCCAACTTATGTGCACAAGTCTAGGGTTCTCTTGCATAACCCTGATCAATCTTGACTTGTTAGGACTTCCATACCAAGTATCCGACCAACCCTTTGACTGACTTGGACTTTCCCTTACCTAGTTCTCAACTAGGTATTTTCCCGTGTCAAAGTACGATCTCTCTGATCCACCTGGACTTCACTAGTCCCATTAAGACTTTTTCCTTGCAAGCATGCGATCTCCCCGATCCAAATGGTCTTCACCTAGTCAAGTCTCCAATCAACCTTAACCCACTTGACTCACACAATATTCAACAATCATTGTCAAACATTGAAACTCAAGCTCACCCTAGCCTAGTCAAACTAGGTCAACCTCAACTTAACAAAGATTGCACCAACAAGAATATCAAGTCTAACGTGGACCTGAAATCCGAAATATCAAGCCCTCTAATATTTAAAATCAAAATTATTTTTTTAAATAATTATAAATAATTGAAATAAGGATATGAATAGAAAATGTCAAATATCGAAAAATATAAAGAAAATAAAATTAAAGAAAGATATACAAAATATTAAAAAAGAAATAGAGTTCGTAAAATTGTATATATTAAAAATATATAAAATAGAAAATAAAATAAAATTTATATGTGAAAATTAAGATAAATTAGATATCATCAAAAAAATTATTAAAAGATAATTAGACATTTTAAAATTTTATTAAAAAAGAATAAATATTAGGTTACGTTAGGCCTGATATCTTAGGATTTAGACCCTCTGTTAGTTTTTCCAAGCTCTGAAGCTAGGTTAGACCTAGCTACAGATATAAAATTTTAAAA
Source organism: Boesenbergia rotunda (assembly GCA_024364735.1). Taxonomy (NCBI): domain Eukaryota; kingdom Viridiplantae; phylum Streptophyta; class Magnoliopsida; order Zingiberales; family Zingiberaceae; genus Boesenbergia; species Boesenbergia rotunda. Next base: position 30,579 of record JAGFNQ010005370.1, on the reverse strand, counting down.
AAAAATAAAAGAAAATAAATAAAGTAAAATATAAAAAAAAATAGAGATTTAAATAAAGATATAATAAGAATAAAGAATAAAATAAAATAAATAATATAAATAAAAAATATATAATTCGAATAAATTATGAAAATAATAAATATAAAAAAATCATAAAGCAAACATATAAAGAGATAAAAAAATAATGATATAAATATAAAATATAGAAATGCATAAAGAAAGTATAAAATATAAATAAATAAATAGAGTTTATAAATTAAAAATATAAAAAATAAATATAAAGAAATATAATATAATATAATTGTGAAATAAATTAAGATAGATGATAAGATATAAAGATAAAAAATCATGAGATAAAAATAAGAGATAAAAAAAGACAGTCTAACTATGCTATTACATGATGTATTGTTCCATGCCAAGTGACATGACATGAGAAAATCATTGTTAGTGGTTAGGACTAAGTTTTGGCACCATAATTACCTCTCTTAGCTCAACCCTATATAGTGATATCGAGTATTGAGAAATTCAAATATCCTAGGTCAATAAGTGGGTTTTGGCAAAAACTCACTGATAGACCTAGAAAAGTCCAATTGCAATAATTTTAGATATTATGAGTTTATGGTGTTGCAAAGACTCGAATTGTGTTATCCATTGTGTATTTAGGGCCTTCCAGATGTTCTTCAATAGTACAATACGTTTAAGTATGTTTAAAGGTAAAATAAATTATGCTATCCATGTTGGGCCTGATATTCTCAGATTTCAGATCCAATGTGGACCTGAAATCTGAGAATATCAGACCTTATGATATCTAAAATAGTTTTTTTAAAAAATAGTTATAAATAAATATATGAAATATATAAAATACTGATAAAAGATAAAGGAAAATATAAAGTGATAAAGAAGATAAAAGTAATAATGAATACATTATAAATAAATTATAATATATGTGAATTTTTTTCAAAATACAAAATACATCTAACTATAAATATACAATGTAAACATAATAATTACATATGAATTTTACACAATAATATATAAAATAGAGATACATAATTCAGTTGTAATTATTGTGTATATATTATATATTTGTAGTTATAATCTATTTTGCATTTTGAAAAAACATTCATAAATAATATAATTTATTTATAATGTATTCATTTATATTTTTATCTTCTTTATCTCTTTAATATTTTCTTTATCTTTTATCTCTATTTTATATGTTTCATATATTTATTTATAATTATTTTAAAACAAATCGATTTTGTATATCAAAGGATCTGATATTCGCGGATTTGAAGCTCAATGTGGCCCTGAAATCCAAGAATATCAGTCCAACGCAGGCCTGATATACTAGGATTTCAGACTCAATGTGGGCCTACTGATATTATCAGAGCCTTTAATATCCAAAATTGATTTTTTTTTCAAAATAATTATAAATATATATATGAAATATATAAAATAGAGATAAAAATAAAGAAATATATAAAGAGATAAAGAAGATAAAAATATAAATGAATGGGCCTAAAATCCAAGAATATCAGGTTTTTTGATATCCAAAATCGATTTTTTAAAATAATTATAAATGAATATATAAAATATATAAAATAGAAATAAAAGATAAAGTAAATATACAAAGAGATAAAAAAGATAAAAATATAAATGAATATGTTATAAATGAATTATATTATATATGATTTTTTTTCAAAATTCAAAATATATTACAACTACAAATATACAATGTATAATTACATGTGAATTATACACAATAATATATAAAATATATAAAATAGAGATATATAATTCATTTGTAATTATGTGTATACATTATATATTTATAGTTATAATGTATTTTATATTTTGAAAAAAAAATCATATATAATGTATCGTACTATCATAATGTATCATATATAATGTATTACAACGTGGGTCTGAAATTCGAGAATATCAGGCTCAAAACGGATAGTATAATTCATTTTACCTTTAAGCAAGCTTAAACGTATAGTACTATTGAAGAACATCTGGAAAACCCCTAAATATACAGTGGATGTCACAATTCGAGTCCTTGCAACACCACAAACTCATAATATTTGAAATTATTGCTATTAGACTTTTCTAGGTCTATCAATGAGTTTTCGCCAAAACCCAATGATGAATCTGTGCTATTTAGATTTATCAATACTTGATATCATTAGGTAGGGTTGAGCTAGGAGAAATTAATTATGGTGTCAAAACTTAGTCCTAACAATTAGCAATGATCTTCTCGTGTCGTACCACTTGACATGGAATAATACATCATGTAGTGGTTGCAGCATATTTATGTAGGACCGGTGTCGTCGATAGAGGGGGGTGAATATCGACTGAAAAATTTCTTCGTAAACTTTGACGTTCGTTCGTTCTAATCAGAGAGTTAGTAGCAGCGGAAATAATAAAAAATGAAAATAAAAGACATTCGTACGCGCGGGATTTACTTGGTTTCCAACCCCCCAGGGTTAGTACATCCAAGGCCTAATTACGGGTAGCGCCCGTCCACTAGTGGTCTCTTTTCCGAACTTTCCGGAGGCGGAGAAACCCATTTTACAGTGCAAGTTTACAATCAAAAGAATAAGTAAATTAACTTCGTAAAATAAAAGCAAATCAAAATGAAAAGTCGACGATCCTGCCAATCTGGAAGTTCAAAATGTAGCGCACTTCCTCCTGGAGCCTCCTTGGTCGCAGAGCTTCGTCTCTAGCGCTTTTTCTTTGTTCAGAATGCTTAGAAAGATGTTACAAATGATGTTCTGAGTTGAGGGGTCGAAGCCCCTTTTATAGCTTCATCTTGGGCGCCCTAGAGCCTTTGGGGTGCCTCAATACGGTCAAAAAATCATCCGGAATCGTGAACTTCGCGATGCTAATAAGATAGGCTATCCAGGACGCCTGTATTAACACGGGCACCTGGAACTTTAGGGTGCCCTGAAGCATGGGGGCGCCTGTGTTAACACGGGCGCCCTCGATGCTTCTTCCAGGTGTCATTTTCCCTGCATGTGCTCTTCTGTCTTGCCTCCAACTCTAGGTACCTGCAAGACAATCAAAGACAAGATAAATATGCAAATAATCTTAGCCTCAAAGATTGGTTCTGACTTTGGATTTCTCATGAAACCCTAGGTCGAACCGACGCCTAATGTTTCCTTCCCGAGGAACGCGCCCTCGCCTACTCCTCTCAGGAGAAGTTGCTAACCAGCTCCTCCGGTTGGACTTTTGCCCGATCTTCCGGATCAAGACTTCGGTGCCCAGTCCACGACCAGAACTTATTGCCCAATTCCACAAACCAGGACTTCGTGCCCAACCCTCGATCAGGTCTTAGGTGCCCAGCCCTTGGTCAGGACTTATTGCCCAATTCCACGAACCAAGACTTCGTGTCCAACCCTTGGTCAGGTCTTAGGTGCTCAACCCTCGGCCAGGACTTAGTGCCTAATTCCTCGAACCAGGACTTCATGCCCAACTCTCGATCAGGTCTTAGGTGCCCAGCCCTCCGCCAGGACTTAGTGCCCAATTCCTCGAACCAGGACTTTGTGCCTAGGTTAACTATGACTTTACCTTGATAAGGATTTCTTTTGCTAGTCATATTAATCCTGACTAGACTTCTCTTCTGCCAAACATCAAGCCCTGTTTGGCTCACTCCTTGGTCTAACTGACCAACCCTGGGGTTTCTGCTAAACATCAAATCCTGTTTAGCTAACCCTTGTTCTAAGTGATCAACCCTTAGTATATTAATCAGATTAAATCTAGGTTTGATCACCCTGTCAAACATCAGGTCCTGTTTGACTCACTCCTTGGTCTAACTGACCAACCCTGAGTTCTGGTTGACTCTGCCAAACATCAGATCTTGTTTGGCTAAACTTTTGTCAACCTGATCAATCCTGGGTTAACCTTACCAAACATAAGGTCTTGTTTGGTTTAACCCTTGATCACTTTGACTAACCCTTACCTTGTCTAACATATATTACTAACTTAAGTATATTGTTAAAACATCAAAACATTAGAGGAAGACATCATTGATGCATCTTGCACCAACAATTTAGACTATTTTTTATCTCTCATCTTTATCTCTTTATTTTTTTATCTTTATATCTTATTATCTATCTTAATTTTTTTTCACATTTATATATTTTTTAATTTTTATTATATTTATTTCTTATATTTTTAATCTATAAACTCTATTTATTTATTTATATCTTATACGTTCTTTACTTTTTATTTATTTTTTATATATTTCTATATTTTATATTTATATCTTTATTTTTTTTATCTCTATATATATTTGCTTTATCTTTATCTTTTTTATATTTATTACATTATTATTTATTCATATTATATATATTTTATTTATATTACTTTATTCTTATTATATATTTATTTAAATTTCTATTTTTTATATTTTATTTATTTATTTATTTTATTTTTTATTTTTTTTTAATTTTATATCTGAAGTTATTGTCTAACCTAGTTTCATATTTTGAAAAAAATTAACAGAGGGTCTGATATCTTGGGATATCATGCCTAACATTAATTGCCTAATATTTATTTTTTTAATAAAATTTTAAAATATCTAATCATTTTTAATAATTTATTCGATGATATCTAATCTATGTTAATTTTCACGTATAAATTTTATTTTAATTTATATTTTATATATTTCTAATATATACAATTCTACTTACTCTATTTCTTTTTTTTATATTTTTCCTTATTTTTATTTCGTTTATATTTTTTCGATATTTGACATTTTTTATTTATATCCTTATTTCAAGTATTTATAATTATTTTGAAAAAAAATAATTTTGATTTTGAATATCAGAGAGCCTGATATTCTCGGATTTCAAGCTCACGTTGGGCATGATATTCTGGGATTTGAGACTGAACGTGACCTGATATTTATCTCATTTTAAAAATATATAATCATCATTTATTATTTATTTATAGAATAATCTTTTAATTAATTTTTAATCTTTTCATAATCGCAGAAAAATACTGTAAAAGATTCATGATAAGTCGAGTTGTACAAGGTAATAAGAGATATATTGGATGAGAGAATATGATAATTCCTACATCCGAATCATAATTTATTATTTTAAAATCAAACTATGAAAAGATGATTCGGATATCCCGAAAAATGAACTGTGAACAAGGATTATTAGTGAAAAAGATATAAGAGGAATAAATTAATTTTATATACATGCTTTATTAAAGAACAAATTTTAAGATGGGTAAATTTTCCTAAACTCCCCCACTTACCAAGTCAACTTTGCATGCAATCCCTACCCAAACATTTCTTTGCATGCAGTCCCTGATGTATGTTTGGTGAGTATTATTTGAAAATAATTGAGTATAAAAGTTAAAAACTGAGTATGGCAGTTTGCATCCACCACATCAATAACCTTGTACTCAATTTTCACTCTTTTATACTCAAGTTTTACTCTTTTATACTCAAGTTTCACTCTTTTATACTCAGTTTTCACTGATGTATACTCAATTTTTACCCTTTTATACTCAGTTTCATTAGGGAGCAAAAATAAAAAAAAACTTGTGTGAGGAGTGAAGGCAAAGTTTGACTCTCCATTAGGGATTTAAAGTAACTTTACCGTTTTAAGATATATTTTTTTAATAAATTAATATAAATTTTTACGTATGCGTTTTGTCTTTTGGATAAAAAATCGTAAAATGTATGAATTATTTAAAAGCTTAAGAATCCGTATGATGTGGTCAAAATGAACGGGAAGACCGTGATTCAGTAAAATGCCCAATTTTGTATGGCATAAGAAAGAGCGAGAAGGGACATCACGCGGGCCCTCTGCAGCAGACTGCAGCCTCGTAACTTTTGAGGCCATGCTTTTAGTATCGCCCGGCGCAGGACCCCACGTAATCCATACTGCATAAAGGCAAAAGCTGAAGAGCACCGCAGCAGACGAGCAGTGTGGAGTGCAGAGGACCAGGCAGAGAAACACACACTCTCTCCCTGTCGAGCCAAACCAAGCCTGGCCAGACACAATGATACACCAAGTTGCATGAGAATATGTACAAGTGTGTTTTTTAATCACAAGCCGAGAAAGTGAAGCATCTATTAGCTCAGCCACACCATACTCTGTGTCCCTTCTTTCACCACTTAAAATCCGGAGGTAAGTAGGTAACTAACTAATAACGTCAGTTATGCGATGAACACAATCAAAGAAAGGGAGATAATGAAGAATCGTATTAATAATCATCTGTAGTTGGAAAAACAATTCACACCAACCAACCAACCACTTCCTATCGAGCCCAATCGGGTGGTGCCACACACCGCCATCATGGGAACACCAAGAACAACAACGATCAGGAGCTGAAGCAGCAGAGGCATCAATGTCGTTCAATCGCACACAGGAGCAGTTACAATCTTGGACATGTTCTTCTTCTGCTTCCTCTGTTCCATCCCCTGCTAAATTGACCTGATCTGCCTTCCTGATCTCCTCCCAACCATCATCCCAACTTAATTGTTTACTACATGAAGCCAACTGTCTTACTCTGTCTCTCGCGTGAGACATCGAATCGACAGAAGAGGATAAGCTTCTACTGCAATCGCAGCCGCAATTGTCTCCATCAGACTCCCAATTTGTCCATTCGAGCACTCCTCTCGGCGAATTGTCGAGGGAGATGCCTTCTTCGGCCAGAAAGGGATGCTGTAGCAATTGCTCCGCCGTCCACCGCTCCGTCGGCTTTTTTCTCAAACACTTGCCGAGGAAATCCTTCCCTAGCTTCGACATATGCAGGGGGGATTCCGGCAGCTCGTCTCCGTAGCCGATGTGAAACATAGCTGCTTCGGGCTCTGCGCGCTTGAGTTCCGGCCAAGGATGTGTCCCTGTGACTATCTCGATCACCGTGCACCCGAGCGACCACACGTCGGACGCCGGTCTCGGTCCCTCCCCTCTCGCGACCTCCGGTGCCATCCAAAGAGGCGTCCCTCTCACCCCGCGGCTACCCTTCACGCCGTCATCCGAAGTCCGCACCGCCGCGCCGAAGTCCGCGAGCTTGGCGACGCCAGGGGCGCCGCCGATCAGGACATTCCGACCCTTCACGTCGCAGTGCACCACCCCGGCGACGTCGTGGAGGTACCGCAGCGCGCTGGTCACACACCGGGCGTACGCCCGCACCTCCGCCTCGCCGAGGGCCGCGCGCTTCCCGGACGCCAAGACGTCGGCCAGGGAGCCTCCAGGCACGAGCTCGAGGTGCAGGTTCCGTCGCTCCCCGGCGGTGTCGTCGCCGAGGTACCGGACGACGTAGGGCGAGGCGAGGGATTTGAGGATGGCGATCTCGTTCTCGAGGGAGGCGCGATGAGGGGAATCGATGTGGACTGACTTGACGGCGAAGGGCTCGCCGGTTGACTTACGAACAGCAAGGTCGACGTCACCGAAGGTGCCGCTGCCGATCTGCCGCCCTCTGGTCCAGCTCGCCATGGAAGAAGCTGAAATGGACTCGGGCCACTCGGCGCCGGTATTTAAAGATGGATTTTTGCAACGGCACGTGAGACGGAGAAGGCAACAAGACGAAACAACGGGTGTTTCGGACGCAACGGAATTACTCTGGTTGGATAACGAAGTGATGCTTATCTTAATTACCGAACCGATTCAATTACTCCCTAAATTAACATTTACCCAATCGAATCGCCAACGATATTAAATCTCGCCGGTTCGTTGCGTTTGATTAACTCGCACTTACTATTAATTAATGGATTCGATCAGATAGGGAGGAAGTGGGGGATTCGTGTTCCGTTGTGGCTTCTGGATGTTGCGGAAGAAGCAGGAGACGTGCACGATGCCTTTCTTTTTTCTTTTCCGTTAGCTAGCAGTTTGGTGGGGGGAGGAGTTTGGGCGAAGGGTGCACGTTTAATTTGCTTGCGAATTGGACGGTAAGAAGGCATCTGTGGCGATGAGTTGCTCCAACCACCTGGCGCTAGTAAGAAGTGATCGTTTTGTATCCGTTAATTCATCGAAATTGAGACACTGTTTGATTCAATCAATGGTTGGTTAACTTACTGGTACTGGTTGTTGCCCAGATATGCAGATGTGTTGCCTGTAGATTTTTATAGAATAAATATCTTATAATCGTAATGATTAATTAGGAAGATAGTCACCAGATTATTGAATGCTAACCAATCGCAACCGTGATCGAGCTAGTAATTGATCCGAGTCTAATGAGATCCAGACAAAAGAGATGATTGGTGGATTTGATGTTTCCTTCTGATGGAGCATATCCATAGGTGGAGTCCCCTAAGAAACACACAGATACGGAATTTTTTAGTATATGGCTCTGAATAACTGCGTATATGGCTTTAATTTATGGACAGAAATTAAAAATAGGAAAGCAAAAATATATATATTGTAGACGAAATAACGGATCCCACCATGGTGTGAGTGCAAATCTAACGATTAATCTGGTCATTCGATCTGGAAAATTATAATTTTTCATATAGTTTTTGATCTCAACCATTAAATTTGGATAGTTATAACGTTTCGAAATGCAAAGTACGCCTACAAAGGACTCATTGGGCGTGTGTGCATATGACAGACTCGCAGGTTTGCTTGTGAGAAGAGAATACTTGTATTTTTCTTTTTTTAAACTCGATTAACACAAAAACACATATAAAGAAGTAAATATTTTTGAAAATTTCAAATATAAGATTATTCCTCATCTACTTTTTTCAATGTCAATTTTAGATTGATTTTAAACAATTAATTTCTAATTCATCCGTAATCGATTTTGAATAAATTAATAGTCTAAATTCATTTACATGAAACGTAGAATTTATTTTTAAAGTCAATTCTGATTTTTATCGATTAATAGTACCTTAATTTTTTCTTATAAAATCATATTTGATCTTTTAAGCCTCAAATATCCAATAGATGGGCAACTAATTGAGATAATTTTTGGGAGGTCATGCATCCACCAAACGTGAACCAGGACATGCATTCAACCACTCATGTTGGTCGATCAAGAACAGAACATAAGTACCGAAACTTTGAGCAACTAAAATAAAATTTTATTAATGAAGATATTTTTTTAATCAATGTTATCATGCATGAAGTTAACAAAGTAATTATATTTTAGGAAAGTATAAGTATTTTGTTAATTTATTCTAAATAAAAGGTATCCTTCCCTTTAAAAACACACATTAGAATTATTCAAAAATATTAGTTGTCTGTCAGTTGTTGAGGTGAAATAATGTGTGGAATATAACGTGAGAAAGTATAAAATTACAGGCAATCAAGAACTCAATTAAAATATTTTTATTTTAAGGGTAAGGATCTCAGCTTTTTTTATTATTAGGCCAGCTGATAAATGATTGAATAAAAATATTTAACTATTGTAATCAGAATGATTTATTATTATTTTAAAATGAGTTGAGATTAAACACTGAATTCAATGAATAAAAAAATGGAAAATCGCGATGGCAAGAACCGATGTAGGGAACAAAGCCCGCAATATGAGAGGAGGATTTGAGAATAAAGATCGTGTTCCAAGACAAAGCCCAAAAAACCACACAAACAAACATTTATGTGATGCTAATAAAATAATATAGCATATTTAAAAAGATTCTAAATGATTTTTACTGGGATAAAATTTGTAATTGGCGTCTATTACTGGGATAACCACACAATCAAGGTTTTTTTTTTCTGGTTACTGGGATAAAATTTGTGAAGATTTTTAGATATTTTTTTAGATGGATACTATAGTCAGAATGACCAGAATAAACGATTAAAAATTGTCACGCCCCGAGACCCAGGAGCCGCTGATCCAATATAAAATCGGACAGCACCTCCCCTGTCTGGCGGACAATTTACACATACACACAACAACTATAACAACACCACGCAGTTTATATTTGGCCTCAGGCCTCCAAAATAGATAAACACAACATAAAACACAAGACAACTAAGTAGATCATACCTGACTGCGGACCGGTCCGACTTATGACGAAACAACCAATACACAAAAGCCCTTTAGGGCACACGACACATAGGACATATACAAATCGCTAAACGGAAAATATAAACCAATACACTACAAAGTACAAAACGAAACTATGTCGTTGCGATGGGTAGGGACTGGCTGCTGGGCTCTTCTGGCGACTCCAAGTATCTCAACCTGAAATAAAAACATATATGACAACGGGGTGAGTCCATAACTCAGCGAATACCCAGCAGATATGCTTAGAAAGTTATACTAACAATAGGAGTTCCGCTGATACAGTCTCATATGAATAATATGAAAGATATACTGAAGATACTGAATAGATACATACCAGAATCCAGCTAACCTGAAAGAGGGTAATCAATACCATGGACACCAATAGACATATAATCTCAGATAACAAGTCTTCAGAATATGCATGTCAAACAAGTGCAGAAATCAATGCAGCAAACCAATGCACATACAAGAATATGCACATGGTGCAATGCATGGTCACCCCCTAACTCCAGTCAAGCCACCGAGACAGGCGATACTGTGTCGGCCGAGTGGGTAGAGCTGTGACACTGTCGCACTCTGCCATCACTGCTCCTGAGTGACCGAGAGGACAGGATGCTGTGGGGCTATCGCCCCCCCCCATGTATATATGGGGAGATATCTTCTCATCTCCTCTGGTCTATGGGTAGAGAAGGATCCCTGCCTGCTACCACGCTCCGAAACCACTACCCATGAGCGGACGAGCGGAGCAGTACAGAGCAAATGCACACACCCAGCGGTATCCACTAACCCATGAGTGGTCGTGTGTGCATATCATGTGCCAGAAGACGATTAGGCTCAACCACAAAGGAGTCGCTGATCGCCGGCATGCAACAATGCAAGGATGGTGTATGATAGATACACATACCTCCCTCCCAAGTCCTCAGTATACTAGTCTCAGTCTGAAATCCTATAACAGGAAATACAGTAACCTACAAGGTATACTGGCCGAAAACTACAGATCTCTCAATGTCAAAGGCAAGAGATACCTCACGATATCTAAGCATACATATAGATATGACAATACTTGAACTGTTAGAACTAACGCATAATAACTCAGGGATAACCACAATATCCAGAACAGCATAATAACTCAGGGATAACTAACGAGTATCCAGGACAGGCATAATAACTCAGGGATAACTAACAAGTATCCAGGACAGGCATAATAACTCAGGGATAACTAACAAGTATCCAGAACAGCATAATCAACAGGGATAGCGTATAATCTTACTGCTATCTATAACAGTCTATGCATAACAATATGACAATATCAACAAGATAAGTCAAAGGGTACCCGCCTCAAAGTGAAGAATCCGTATATGTAGGGAACCCCCGGTCCAATAATCAGCAACAGTAAACTCAGTGTCCTGTATCAAAACACAGTTTTAGCTACTTTAACACATGCTAAATTAGCTAAGTATATCCACAACTCCTCTAGGATCCCCATAATCCTAGTAAAGATCAATACCACAATGATGGAGCTCGCCAAAGATCATTACTAAGTCATAGTCAGACCCAATTCCTAATTCAATCCATTATTAATTCCTTCAAAGATCAGATAACCCAAACCGGATCAATTTGATACAAAATCTATCCAAGAATACAGATCTGAAAATACAAAACCCAATTTAGAGTAGCAAGCTACCAATCTAAAACAGTCCCAGTCTCAACCATAATAAAGCTTACCGGTGATGATACTGTTCTGATCCAAGAACTACAATCTCATCCAACACAGACCAGTTAATCCAAGAACACATGCAGGATCAACGAACTATCGATTCAAACAAAATTAGCTTCCAAACTAGATACAATTCCAACAGATCAAAAGCTCCAAACAAGCAACACAGAATTAACAGCCCCAAATCAAGAACAGCATACTGTCAGAAACACCTCAACCGATCCAATCTGAACAACAAATCCAAATTAAGAACAACATACTATCAAAACACCAAAAACACCTATCCGAACATCTCCATCCCCAAGCTCTCGGAAATCAGCAGGCAATCGACGCAAGGAAACACCCCTATACCGACCCCCAACAATGGTGTCATCAAGTGAACTGAAACACAACCCAAAGAAGACGCAGAGAGACCAAAAGCTTACCGTGAAGAGCCGACCACGATTGAGGAAAGACACCCGGCACCGGAGATGACTTTGGGTGCGATGATCCCGTGGATCGCAACTAGGGCTCGACCGTCGTGGGGACTCGGCGGCTAGGTCGCGCGAAAAGGGCAGAAGAAACGGAAGAAGGGGGCGCGCTTCTACTGCGGTTCGGGGCTCACGAGAGGGGAGGAAGAAGAAAGGGTCGTCGGTCGGTTTCGTGTGAAGGAGGGTCGGCGACGCTCGATCGGGAGGGGCGCGGTTAGGGCACGCGGGCGAGGGAGGTGAAGCGGCTGTGGAGGAACTATAGGTGACTTAATAGTGGTAGTTTTGCATTTTGGTCCAACCATTTTTAGTCTAATCGCAAGACCACCCTTAGAGTTTATGTTTTAGCTATTTAATCCTCCATCTTATTGTATTCCACTTAATAAATTTCTAGGGATAAATTATTTATCCATTCGTAATTTAAGAGTCTACCTGAAAGCCCCCTTGGGCTCCTCCCATAGGGCCGAAAACTCTAGACTCTATCCGGAAAAATCCCGAAAAATTTTCTGGCTCAGATTTTCGAATTGCCGTATTTTACAGTAGCATATGATATCCTTGGCCTTACCCTTACCTTTGGCTCATTTCCTAGCATATGACTTGTTAGAAAAACTTTTAAATGCTTTACGAAATTTCCTTACCATAAAGGCCTCTTGGTCACTATCCATAGAGGCGCTTGACTCCTCTGAGTCTGATGACGATGAGTAGATCACCTTCTTCTTCTCCTTCCTCCTCTTCTTCTCCTTTTTTGCAACAAAAGCAATACCTTTCTCTTTGGCCGAAATGTTAGCTTGCTCGTGCAGTTCAAATTCACAAAATAGATCGTCTAATTTGACTAAAGATAAGTCCCTCGATACCTTGTAAGCATCAACCATGGATGCCCACAGGGTGGTTCTCGGGAAGGCTCGTAAAACATACCTGACCATGTCCCGATTCTCTATTTTCTCTCCAATCACATGGAGCTCGTTTATCACTTCCTTTACAATTCCATGTAGCTGGCTGACGGTCTCGTTGCTCTTCATGGAAAGGGATTGCAGTTGGGCCACCAACAAGTCCTTCTTTGCTCTTCTGGACTCGTTTGACCCCTCGTTTAGTTCAACTAACTTGTCCCATAGTTCTTTGGCGCTCTTGAACGGCCCCACTTTGTTCAGTTGCTCCTTCAAGAGCCCGCATTGCAATGTGGTGGTGGCCTTGGCATTTGATTGCGCCCTCTTCATCACCTCCTTAGACCATGATCTCATAGGTGTTGGGTCTCCTCTTTCATCGATGGGCGCCTCGAAGCCATCTGCAACACTTATCCAAGTTTCAATATCATTTATGAGGTAGTATTGCATCCTACCTTTCCAGTATGCGAAATCGTTCCCGTCGAAGAATGGTGGTCGTGCAGTGGAGTATCCCTCTTGAAACGCCATTACAATTGCTCCGGTTGACTGTTAGATCTTCCGAAACGCACCGGCTCTGATACCAACTGTAGGATCATTTAGGCGTGCAGAGGGGGGGTGAATGTACTTTCTCGGATCGTTTTGATCTCTACAGAGTTGTTAGCGCAGCGGAAATAATATGTAAAGGAAATTAAACAATGCTAACAAGAATATTTTACTTGGTATCCACCTAGATGGGTGACTAATCCAAGGATCCACGCCGCGAGCATCACTTTCACTATGAAAACCTCCTTTAGGTGGAGAAACCTTTACAACGGCGATCTTCCTCTTTACAGAATAGAGTAGAATGAGTGAGAGGAAGCAAGAACACTTTCCAGTTGGGCAGCACTTCGTTACTGTACGGAATCGTACCGTGCAAGTGTAACGAGCAGCTCCTTTTATAGGTGAAAAGGACAGACTCGTAGTCTGTCCAGCCCCGCACCAGTCGACTGCCCCGAGGGCAGTCGACTGGCCTAGCATTAAATGCTGTCCAACGGCTAGCCAACGGCTAGTTTTGGGGTATACCAGTCGACTGCCCCAAGGCCAGTCGACTGGTCCGAAGCTGCGAACTTTCTATGGGTTTTGGCAGCCGACTGCCTCTGGGCCAGTCGACTGCCCTGCCTCCTAGCTCAGCTCCAGCCACTCCGGACCTTCTCCTTCGCGTGTGCCTTCAGGTCTGCTCCCTTGGTTCACCCTTTGAAGTCCTCTTCCTCTGGCTATCGTCCCTCGGATGCGCACGCAAGCCTTCCCTTGGCTTGCCTCCATGCCACCCTTCACGTGTGCCCTTGAAGTCCACTTCTCGGTTTGCCTTGGAGCTCTCCTCCCTCGGCTCTCGTCCCTCGGATAGGTCCACCAAGTGTGATTCTCCAAGTCCTGCAAACTCAATCACACATATCAAATACAACATAACACTCTAACTTTAAACCTATTCGCCCACACATCAAAATCATGATCTTCCAATCATTTAAGGGCCGATTGCCTCAACATCAAGGACTCATGTTAGATCATCTAAGACTTCTAGGGTCCAAAAGAAAGTGGTCAAGGCATGGGTGCCTAAGTCTTGCATTGTAGATGCTTTAGGTCCCAAGATTTGGGTACCTAAATCTTTCATTTTTCGTATTGTGTAGGCTTTGATTGAGGGGGAGCATCTATCAACTTGGTTCGTTGATAGTGGGTGCTCCAAACATATGACCGGTGATAGATCTTTATTCACTACCCTTCAAAGCAAAAATAGAGGTAATGTATCTTTTGGTAACAATGGTAGTCTTAAGGTTGTAGGAATAGGAGATATTCAAATATCCGAATGTCTTAGAATTAAGAATGTCCTTCTAGTCAAGGGAATGACATTTAATCTCCTAAGTGTCAGTCAATTGTGTGATGCGGGTTACACAATTGATTTTCATTCAAGTCAATGCCTAGTTAGACAAAATGACACACTTGACACGGTACTAGTAGGCACAACAGTAGATAATATTTATCAAGTTTCTTTTAAAAGTGCTATTAATGCTTCTGTTAAGTGTTTCATGTCAAGAGAAGATGAGTCCACCCTTTGGCACCGGAGATTGACACACGTGAATATGAAGAACATCCGGAAGTTGGCCAACAAGAGACTAGTTCGTGGCTTACCAAGGTTCCATTATCTTGACAAATTCTTTTAGGAAGTTGGTGTTTGTGGATCCAAAGATTATGTCATCTACGTAAATTTGGTAAATAAATATATCTTTTCCTAGGGTTTTAATAAATAAAGTTGAGTCAATTTGGCCTTGTTTAAATTCTTTAGAAGTTAAGTAAGTTGATAATCGTTCATACCAAGCCCTAGGTGCTTGTTTTAACCCATATAGTGCTTTAGTTAATTTGTAAACGTGGTTAGGTTTGTCTAAGTCCTCAAACCCTGGGGGTTGTCCTACATAAACTTCTTCTTTAATGAATCCATTTAAAAAGGCTGACTTTACATCCATTTGATATAATTTAAATCCTTTATGGGATGCAAAGGCTAACAACATTCTAATGGACTCAAGTCTAGCTACGGGGGCATATGTTTCATCGTAGTCTAATCCCTCTACTTGGCTGAAACCCTTTGCTACTAAGCGGGCTTTATTTCTGACTATTTCTCCTTGATCATTCAACTTATTCCTAAAGACCCACTTAGTGTCAATGATGCATTTGCCTTCAGGTTTAGGCACTAGTTCCCAGACTTGGTTCCTCTCAAATTGGGCTAATTCTTCTTGCATAGCTATGATCCAATCAGGGTTAGGTAGGGCTTCATCTATAGTTTTGGGTTCTATTTTCGATATCATAGCTATTTGACTAAGGTTTCTATAGGAGGATCTAGTCCTGACTCCTAGAGTTGGATCACCCACAATTTGATCGGTTGGGTGACTGAGTCTGGGTTTCTTGGTTCTCCTAGAGCTTGGTTCAGCCTCAGGTCCGGCTGGTCGGTTTGGTTCACTATTTGATTCGACTCTTTGGGCTGGTTCATTTGTTGGTTCGATAGTTGACTCATTAATTGGTTCAAGGGTTAGTTCGTTTAAGGGTTCAATTAAGGGTTCAATAGTTTGTTCATTATTTTCTTGGTCAGAGTTTGATGAAGTTAAATCTGGATTATTAGATGTTGAGTTGATTTCTTCATCAAAAATTAAGTTTGTTGTTTCTTCAATTTTCTTAGTTTGTTGGTTGTAAACTCTATAGGCTCTACTTGTGGTTGAGTATCCTAGGAAGATACCTAGGTTTGACTTGGACTGAAATTTTCCTAAATAGTCTTTGGTGTTTAGGATATGGACTTTGCATCCAAAGACCCTTAGGTAGTGTAGGTTTGGGAGTCTATGGTAATACAGTTCATAGGGGGTTTTGTTGTGTCGCTTGTTAATCAAAACCCTATTTTGGATATAACAAGCCGTACTAATCGCTTCTGCCCAAAATTGGTTTGCTAGATTAAATTCGTTGAGCATGGCCCTAGCGGCTTCTTGTAATGTTCTATTCTTTCGCTCGACTATCCCATTTTGTTGGGGGGTTCTAGGACATGAAAATTCATGTAAGTACCCGTTTACCTTGCAGAATTCCTCGAATCGTTGATTTTCAAACTCTCCCCCGTGATCACTCCTAAGTCTTTTAATTTTAGTGTCGTTTTGATTTTCAATTAGTTTATAGAATTCATTAAATAGGTTTAGGGTTTCATCTTTGGTTTTTAGAAACCTAACCCAGGTAAACCTAGAGTAATCATCAACTATTACTAAGCAGTATCGGTTCCCGCTTAGTGACTTGGCTCCATGTGAATCAAATAGGTCAAGGTGTAGGAGCTCAAGTGTAGTTTGAGTTAAATCAGATTGGGTTAGTTTGTGATTGGATTTGGTTTGTTTACCTTGATTACATGATTCACATATTAGGTTTTCATTATTTTTAATCTTGGGGATACCTTTGATTAAGCCAAGTTGGGTAATTTTTGAGATAGTTCTCAGATTAGTATGACCTAATCTTCTGTGCCAGAGGTTTGATTGTTCTAATTGTATTAACATACATTTGGGTACAAGGGGAAGGTTTATAGTGTATACATTGTTTTTCCTAGTGCCCTTAAGCATGATTTCTGAGTGTTGTACATTTCTAATCAGGCAGTTAGAATTGTTGAAATTAACTATATAACCAGAATCACATAACTGACTTATGCTAAGCAAGTTAAAATTAAAGTTTTCAACCAATAGAACTTTCTTAATAATGAAATCGGATTTAAGTTCAAAATTACCTGACCCAATTACCTTGAGTGTAGCATTATTGCCAAATGCCACTGAGCCTAGGTTTTTGAATTTGAGCTTGGTGAACTTCAATTTATCTCCAGTCATGTGTCTGGAGCAACCGCTATCCAACATCCATTGGTCCAAATCTTTATGTTCCTACACATAAAGAATTTTCTTGATTTGGATCCAATTAGAGTCAAGAATAGCTTAAATTGAGTTTCACTGCCTAGTCTGTCTCACCCAAATCTAGGGTTTTCAATCACGTTAGCCTTATAGGTTTCGTGAGACAGGTTTTGATAGTTAAGACTATTTTGAAAATTTTGATTAATTTTGAAGACAATTAAATTTTTGAAAACTTAATTGAAAACAATTAAATTTTTGAAAACTTAATTAATTTTGAAAACAATTAAATTTTGAAAACTTAATTAATTTTGAAGATTTTTGAAAAGATGTTTAAATCTACAAATAACTGAAATTTTGTGTTAGATTCGAATTTGACAAAAAAATAATTTGAATTTGAATTTCAAAAATTGGCTTCCAAGTCTTGGCGAGGCACTAGGCCTTCTTTGGCCGTAGCCTTATGGGATCATCCACCCTTTCCTTGACAAAGCCTTTTAATGAAATTTCATTTTCAAAATTATTCTTTGAAAAATTTCTGGTCTAACTAGTTTGGGTCTTGGATCGGTAGCTTCGGCTAGTTCCGCCAAATTGGCTTCCCTAACGTACTATCATCTCACCTCCACCCAATACTATGTTGTCAAGTTCCAGTTAAGTTTGTTCAGTCCTTATACTAACTATTCCTAAATCTAAGCATGGTAAATTGTAGGAATTTTAAATAAACAATCAATCAAGCAATTAAAAAAAAATTATCTAACAATGAATATAGTTTTCAGTTTGGCTCCCCTGGACTAAAGCCACGGTGATGGTTAGGCAAGATGTGAATCTTGTCCTTGGGAATCCAATACTGATTTGATCCAGTTGGTTTGTTCAGGTATAGTTTAGGTACCCATGCCTGAATTTTACCTCTGGACTGATTCAGTACAGCAAAGTAAGATCTTTGCCGGGATTTGGTTCTATAGCCCAGTCCGGATCAATTTAGAACTGATTTCTGTTTTCCAAGGATTATGTCAAGACCTTTGGAACCAGATGTAAATCGTTCTAAAGCTGATCTAAGATCCTTAACCTGAGTTTTCAGGGAGGAGTTCTCCTTTTCAAGTTTTTCAACTTGAGTAGGAGTTCCTTCCTGAACCTTCTCGGTTAAGGGTTTAAAGTCAGCTCCCTCTTTCAGGAGTTTTACTTCCTGTCGGAGGGATTCGACTCGGAGTTTGGCTTTTGCCAAATCTCGAGAAAGAAATGAAATTAATTCGCTTAATTGACATCTATTGAAACCAGTTACCTTAATTTCGCCGTCTTCTGTAAAGGTCAGCTCGCCGTCGTCCTGTTCTGATTCTGACTCAGTCTCGACTTTATCTGAGGCGGTCAGAGCTAGTAGGTTTGATTGGGGTGCTTCTTCTTCTTCTTCTGAGGAAGATTCGTCCCAGGTTGCTTGGAGCGCTTTCTTTCTTCTTGTCTTTTTGATTTCCTTTAAGTTTGGACATTCTGTCTTGTAGTGGCCCTTTTTCTTGCACTCGTAGCAGGTTACGTTGGGCTTGTTTTTATCATTCGCGGGTTCAGCTGGTTCGTCCTTTCTTCGGCTGATTTTCCGTTTGTTGGTTCGGTTCTTCAGCTCCTTGTAGTCGCTTCGGGCTAGTCGGACCAGCTTAGTTTGATCTCCTTCTTCGTCTTCCGAGTCTGAGTCTGAGTTAGACTCGGGTTCAGGTTCAGGCTTTTTCTTTGTTGTCCTTCCAGTTTTACCTGCAACGAAAGCAATACCTTTCTCGACCATATTGGTGTTAGTTTGTTCGTGCAGTTCTAGTTCGGAAAATAATTCGTCTAATTTTATTTTTGAAAGATCCCTTGAGACCTTGTATGCATCTACCATAGATGCCCACAAGGTGTTTCTAGGGAAAGCGTTTAAGGCATACCTTATTAAGTCACGGTTTTCAACCTTGTGACCTATAGTGTGAAGACCGTTCATCAACTCTTGGATCCGTGCGTGGAGCTGGGCTGCTGTTTCGTTGTCGGCCATCTTGATGGTGTACAATTTGTTCAGTAGCAGATCCCTCTTACTGATCCGAGTATCTGATGTCCCTTCGTGCAGCTCGATCAACTTTGCCCAAAGCTCCTTTGCACTGTTGAAGGGGCCCACCCGGTTCAGCTCCTCTTTTGTCAATCCGCATTGGAGAGTCTGAGTTGCTTTTGCGTCGGCTTCTATCTTGCGTTTTAGGGCGTTGTCCCATTCTGAGTAGCTTTGAGGAAGTCCTTCGGCGTTTCTGGGGATCTCCAGACCGGACTGGATAATGATCCACATGTCCACCTGAGTTTTCAGGTGGACCTCCATGCGACTTTTCCAGTAAGAAAAGTCTTCTCCACTGAAAAGTGGAGGTCTGGCGGTGCTAAAACCTTCTTGCATGGCCATTTTAATCTGTAACAGAAAACTAACAGAAAAATAAATTTTCCAAGACTAGGTCTTGGATTAGTAGTGCTGGATAAATAAAATAACGAGGGGTGTTGCACCAACCTCACAAAAAAAATTCAAACGAAATATGTAACGAAAATTCGAAAAAAAATAGAAAATAAAGATCCGAAATAAAATTTCAAACTGGTGGTTGCACCAGGTTTGAACTTCCCCGCTCTGATACCACTTGTTGGATCGATAGAACCGATAGAGGGGGGTGAATATCGGTATTCGTTTTTCGGAAAATTAAGAGCAAGTGCACAACGGAAATAAAAAGAAAAAGTAACACAGAGACACAGTCGTTTTTACTTGGTTCGAAGCCTGGGTCGACTCCTACTCCAAGGCCCACGGTCGTTGACCGTTTACTTTGGGCAATTCTATATTAGGCGCAAAATAGTTTACAAAGGTTTACAGAATTAAGTACAGTAAACTTTTAAAAAGCTCTTTTACCGACGTCCGAGGTGGTTTAACTTTTTCGGAGCAGCGGGACGTCGTCGGCTCGAGTTGGAAGGATTCCGGGGCGCAGCGTGTGAGCAGAAGAGCGTAGAAGCGTCAAGAGAATTGATGTTTTGAAGCCTTGGTCGAGGGCCCTTTATATAGGGCCTGCGGGCGCCCGGGACGTCGGGGGCGCCCCCCCCCCCCACATGTCCTTCGATCTGGTTCAATCTCGGTCAGCGTCTGATCCCTTTATCTTCGGGATCCGCTTTGACCGGGGCGCCCGGAGCACTCGGGGCGCCCGGATTGACCGGGTCAAATCTTATCTCTCGGCTTCGCTGGGTTGATCTTCGACGCTTGCGCATGGGGGCGCCCGGAGCGCTGGGGGCGCCCGGGAGCAGCGGGGGCGCCCGGGAGCACGGGGGCGCCCGGGAGTTGAACTGTCGAAGCCCATCTTGCTGTCTTGTGTTTTGTGTTTGCCTTGGGGGCGCCCGGGACACTCCGGGCGCCCTGGTCAGCTGTAGCCTCATTCCTTTGAGGCTTTCTGAGCTGCAGACACACGTTCCTTCGGTCCTGCATCCAGGGTTAGTCCAAAACACAATAAAACAATAAAGTATTAGATTATACAGCCTTAGCTGTCTTGGTTCTGACTTCGGTCTCCAAAATGGAGCCCTAGGTCAAACCGACGCCTACTGTTCCCTCGACGGGGAACGCGTCCTCACCTACTCCTCTCGGGAGAATTTACCTGATGCCAACCGTTCCTTTGGTTGGACTTTTGCCTAACGGTCCTTTGTCAGGTCTTGGATGCCGAGCTGCCCTTCGCTCGGTGCCTAGCATTCCTTCGCTAGGGCTTCAGTCCAGGCTGTCCTTCGCCTGGCGCCTAGCAGTCCTTCGCTAGGGCTTTTGACTCTGGCATTCCTTCGCCAGTGCCTATCAGTCCTTCGCTAGGGCTTTTTACCCTGGCATTCCTTCGCCAGTGCCTAGCATTCCTTCGCTAGGACTTTATACCCTGGCATTCCTTCGCCAATGCCTAGCAGTCCTTCGCTAGGACTTTTCCTGCACACTAGAGTAACTTGTTAGAAAACAAGTAAGACTTAACTTTTGACCTCTGTTGCCATTATCAAAACACAGGTTTGACTTGGGTGCATTCTGCACCAACACCTCTTAGGGTCATAATATTTCAATTGCTATCTTTTGCTATTGCTATTGCTGTTATTTATCTCTAACTTAAACATATTGCCATGCATCAAAAAGGGGGAGATTGTTGAGGCAATCGGCCCTTAAATGATTGGAAGATCATGGTTTTGATGTGTGGGCGAATAGGTTTAAAGTTAGAGTGTTATGTTGTATTTGATATGTGTGATTGAGTTTACAGGACTTGGAGAATCACACTTGGTGGACCTATCCGAGGGACGAGAGCCGAGGGAGGAGAGCTCCAAGGGCAAGCCGGGAAGTGGACTTCAAGGGCACACGTGAAGGGTGGCATGGAGGCAAGCCAAGGGAAGGCTTGCGTGCGCATCCGAGGGACGATAGCCAGAGGAAGAGGACTTCAAAGGGTGAACCAAGGGAGCAGACCTGAAGGCACACGCGAAGGAGAAGGTCCGGAGTGGCTGGAGCTGAGCTGGGAGGCAGGGCAGTCGACTGGCCCAGAGGCAGTCGACTGCCAAAACCCACAGAAAGTTCGCAGCTTTGGACCAGTCGACTGGCCTTGGGGCAATCGACTTGTATACCCCAAAACTAGCCATTGGCTAGCTGTTGGCTAGCCGTTGGACAGCATTTAATGCTGGGCCAGTTGACTGCCCTCGGGGCAGTCGACTGGTGCGGGGCTGGACAGACTGCAACTCTGTCCTTTTCACCTATAAAAGGAGCTCTTCGTTACACATGCACGGTACGATTCCGTACAGTAACGAAGTGTTGCCCAACTGGAAAGTGTTCTTGCTTCCTTTCACTCATTCTACTCTATTCTGTAAAGAGGAAGATCACCGTTGTAAAGGTTTCTCCACCTAAAGGAGGTTTTCATAGTGAGAGTGATGCTCGCGGCGTGGATCCTTGGATTAGTCACCCATATGGGTGGATACCAAGTAAAATATTCTTGTTAGCATTGTTTAATTTCCTTTACATATTATTTCCGCTGCGCTAACAACTCTGTAGAGATCAAAACGATCCGAGAAAGTGCATTCACCCCCCCCCTCTGCACGCCTAAACAATCCTTCACTTGACATTAAGGAAACAAAAGTCGGTTCTTTAGGTCGGTAACCTGTACCGGCCTTGTTGTAAACCGCCCTTTGTGCATTTAAGATCATATCCAAAGTCTTAGAGCTAGTTGAGAATTTCTCAAGAAGACTCTTGAGTCTCTCAACCTCACCCTTCAAGACTTTGTTTTCATCTTCTAACACTTCTACATGCAAATCATCAAGATCCTCATCCTTAGAGGATTTCAATTGTTCTACTTCTACTTTTAAAGATTTAACCTTTTCTTTTGACTTCTTTAACAATTCGGTTAAACATGCAATGGTTCTATAACATTTGTCTAATTCGGGAGAAATTACCCCTTCATCATCCGAAGATGATGAAGTCGCGTTTGAGGAGTCCATGGATTCATCACTGCTCTCCTCATCTTCAATAGCCATGAGTGCTACATGGCGAGTGTTCTTCTCCTCCTTCTCCTCTTCGGATGAACTAGAAGAAGATTCATCCCACGTGGCTTTCAAAGCCTTCTTCTTCTTCTTTGATTTCTCCTCCTTCTTCTTTAACTTTGGACATTCACTCTTGTAATGTCCTTTCTTGCTACACTCAAAGCAAGTAACATTAGTCTTATCAATTTTAACTTCACTAGGGTTACCTTTCCCTTTGTAGCGTCGGTTCTTCCTCATCATCCTCCTTACGAAATTAGCCATCTTGGATGAAGATGACTCGCTACCATCCTCCTCGGACTCGGATGAAGATGAAGAGACCTCCTTCTCCTTCTTCTTCTTGATCTTTTCCCCTGCTATAAGTGCAATCCCCTTCTCCTTGGGACCTTTGTTAGCAATTTCATGGAGCTCCATTTCACAAAATAAATTATCCAATTTGACAATTGACAAATCCTTAGAAACCGTGTAGGCATCCACCATGGATGACCACAAGGCATTCCTTGGAAAGGCTTTTAGAACATACCTCACAAGGTCGCGATTCTCGACTTTTTCATCAATGGAGTGGAGACCGTTGAGTATCTCCTTGAAGTTACCATGAAGTTCACTTACCGTTTCACTCTCCTTCATGGAGAGATTTTGTAGTTGATTAAGGAACAAGTCTCTCTTGGCTATCCTTGAGTCCCGGGTGCCCTCATGGAGGTCGATAAGCTTGTTCCATAGATCCTTTGCGCTTGTGAAGGGACCAACTTTGATTAGTTGGTCCTTGGTCATCCCACATTGCAAGGTGACCACTGCCTTTGCGTCGGCTTCTCCTTTGCGAGTTTGCTTAGCCGACCATCGCGAGGACTCCAACTCTTTTCCCTCTGCGTCTCTCGGAGGGATGAATCCGTCCTTCACGGAGAACCACATTCCAATATCGGTCTTGAGGTAGTACTCCATGTGAGATCTCCAATACTGAAAATCAGATCCGTCAAAGAAGGGAGGTCGGGTGGTACTAAATCCTTCTCTCATTGCCATTCTTGTTGACTCTCGGGTGTTAGTCCGTTTGAGCAGAGCCCCAAGCTCTGATACCACTTGTTGGTGCTTGGATGGCTAGAGAGGGGGGGGTGAATGTAGCCAGACACAAATTCTTGAACTCTTTGAAAACTTTCTGCACTTTGATGGTTAGCAGCGGAAGCAAAGCAAACAGAAAGAACAAAGACAGAAACAGAAATAACAATACAAGATCGCTAACAAGGAGGATTTACAAGGTTCGGGGATAACTTGCCCCTACTCCTTGGTGTGCCCGTGAGGTGGGTGATCCCTTGATCGTAGGCAGATCAAGCCCCAAAAAATTCGGATATCAGTTACCTCCTTCTCGATGGAGAAACCTCTCCACAGCAAGTCTAAACAGAGTATATGGAATGAAAGCACAGAGACAAAACAAACTTACAGAGCACAATGAACACACAGAAAGAAACACTTCACCGAGCTCACTCAGCACAACTCTCACGCAAGAGCTCCCCGCTCTTCGTATCTGCTTGCTGATGGACTCGCCAAGCTCTCCTCTGATTCAAAGTGCTCAAGTTGCAGAAGCTTCAAAGAATGCTCAAGAGTATGCTTCAAGGTTCAGAGTGATGCACAGTGATGAGAGTTGTCGTAAGAAGAGATCAAGTTCTCCTTCTCTTCTTCGTCAGCCAACACTTAACCTTCTGTCACCAGACGCTCCTCTGTAGCTCCCAGCTGCTCATCTACAACTGCCCCAGCTACCCTGACCTCTCTTGGACTCCCTGAGGTCTCCTCAGCCGAGCCCCAGTCAGCTTCTCAGTAGCGCAGTCGTCCGTTGAAACCTGAGAAGAGAAAACGTCAAAACTGTGGCACTGAAAGATCTCAGTTAACCCTCCTCCACTATTTGTAATCATCCCTGCATCACCTGCACAGCTAACAGAAGTTTAGCAAATGAAATCAAACATGAATCAACAATAGCAGAAGAAATCAGAGTTATCAGAACGAAATCAGAGCGAATCAGAACGCGATCGGAAGTCTGACAGCGTATTTGAAATAAAGTTTTCAACTACTGATCGGTCACCAGACCGATCAGAGAGGACCCTGATCGATCACCAGACCGATTAGGGTAAGCCCTGACCGATCAGGCTTCAGCCTGATCGGTCCATAGTGAGAAAACTGAGATCGCGGATTCTTGTGATCGGTCACCGGACCGATCCACAGTGTTGCTGGGATTCCCAGCCTTCGCAGGCCAAATCTCCCTGATCGGTCACCTGACCGATCAGGTTGTGCCCTAATCGGTCTGGTGACCGATCAGGTCACTCCCTGACCGATCAGGAGCCATCCTGATCGGTCAAGGTGAGAAACCTCGCGACAATTTTATCGGTTATGAGGACCGATCAAGGTTCTCTTGATCGTTCACCGGAACGATCTGAAGCAACACAGAAGCTGAACCAAAGCTTCTGTTCTCTCCCTGATCGGTCACCTGACCAATCAGGAGCCATCCTGATCGGTCAAGGTGAGAAATCTCGCGACAATTTGATCGGTCATGAGGACCGATCAAGGTTCTCTGATCGTTCACCAGAACAATCTGAAACCACACAGAAGTCGAACCAAATGTTTCTGTTCTCTCCCTGATCGGTCATCAGACCGATCAGACTTCCCTGGATCGGTCATCAGACCGATCCACAACAGGGAGTCCATGCCAACTCCCTGATCGGTCACCAGACCGATCCAACTCCCACAAATTCGACTCTAAGTCCAGAGAACAGCCTCCCTGGCCTTCTCTGACTCGTGCTCAGTCCCCTGGACCAAGACTCCGTGTCCAGCTTCACTCACTGGGACTTCCATCACCTGGCTTCACTCACCAGGACCCGACTTCCTGACCGGGGTTTCCAATCACCTGGCTTCACTCACCAGGACCCGGCTTTACTCACCAGGGTTTCCAATCACCTGGCTTCACTCACCAGGACCCGGCTTCACTCACCAGGGTTTCCAATCACCTGGCTTCACTCACCAGGACCCGACTTCACTCACCGGGGTTTCCAATCACCTGGCTTCACTCACTAGGACCCGACTTCACTCACCTGGAGTCGTGCCCAGTCCCCGACCAGGACTTAAACCAGACTCATCTCATTAACCTAAACTAAAATCGGTGTCAACACCAAAACAATAATCAGGGTCAGACTGCATCAACAGCTAGGTGACGGAAACCCCGGTGAGTGAAGCCGGGTCCCAGTGAGTGAACCTAGGTTGAACAAAGTCCCGGTGAGTGAAGCTGGGCACGAAGTCATAGTCCGGGGACTGAGCATAACTCAAAGAGTTGGCACTAACTCCTGCGGTTGTGGATCGGTCTGAAGTTTGATCAGGGAGTTGGCACGAACTTCCTTGATAATGGATCAGTCTGGTGACCGATCCAGGATTACTGATCGGTTTGGTGACCGATCAGAAAATGAATAGAGGGTTGACAGAAGGGTCAAGGAAAACCTGATCGGTCAGCTGGACCGATCAATCAGGTCTGGACCGATCAGGATGGGCCATGATCGGTCCAGCCACATGCTGATCGATCAGCTGGATCGATCAGCACTACCCTGATTGGTCTGGTGACCGATTAGGGCAGTTTGGCCTGAAATTCCAGCTTACGAGCTGGTGGATCGGTGGTGGATCGGTCTGGTGATCGATCTCCGATCTCTGATAGGTCAGTGTGATCGATCAGAGCTTCACTGGATCGATCAGGGAGGAGCCTGATCGATCAAGCCCTTCACTGATCGGTCTCCTTGACCGATCAGTGCCTGAAAACTTTAATTTGAATCGCTGTCAGACTTCCTGATCACTTCTAATTCCTGCTGATACATTTTAATTTGCTTCGCTAATCTATCTGAGGAGTGTGTAGGTGATACAGAGATGATACAAACAAAAAAGGAGGGTCAATGACGACTTTCGCTTCAACAGGTTTGTCTGTTTTCTGTTTGCAGGATTCAACGGCTTCTGGCAGGCTGGCGACTGACCTGAGGCTCAGCTGAAGAGGTCTTCAGTGGACTGAGCACCCTGTGGAGGTCAGTGGGTCAGTGGTGACAAAGCTGTGGTTCAGTGGGTGCAGACTGTTGGGCTCTCCCGGCACCAAAACACAAAAACGCAGCGGAAACAAGAATCCTCGAGCAATCCATGCGAAAGAAAACTCGTACGAAGTTTATCTATCTAATAGATTTATCTACTGTTTATACCTTTGAAGCGTGCCCTTTGTTTATCCCGCTTGTCCAAGATGCGCCGGATCTCTTGCACGTTCAAACTTCCGTGCCTCTATTCATATCCACACGAACACGATCTCTCAACTTCGGAAGAACTACCTTAGTTGTGCTAGCAACTTGGGGTAGCTCACAGAACACCAAGAACCTTACAATAAGGTTTCAGCCAAAAGGGGAGGAGAGGAAGAAGAGAGGAAGGGAAGAAGAAGCACACACTTATCATTCAAAATGACAAAGTCCCTCTTTTATATTCATCCCATGAATATGAAGAGTCTTTTGTCTCTTTGACTTCCCCTCATTAAAGTCAATAAAGAGCACATTTTTTCATGTGACTCTTCACCTTCTCTTCATATAATGAAGAGAGATTTTTCTCTTTCCCCATGCGATTCCTACCGGGCATCTCGGGCTTCCGACTCGGTCTCCCGACCAAGTATCCCGAGTGTCGAGCTCCCGACCCAGTATGCCGAGCTCCGACCCAGTCTGCCGAGCTCCGACCCAGTCTGCCGAATGCCGACCCAGTCTGCCGAGTGCCAACCCAGTCTGCCGAGCTCCCAGCCCAGTCTGCTGAGTGTCGACTCAGTCTGTCGAGTTCCCAGCCCAGTCTGCCGAGTGCCGACTCAGTCTGCCGAGTGCCGACTCCCGACTCGCGCTCTCGAGTTCCCAACTCGAGCTCCCAACCTGGCCTCCCGAGTTCCCAACTCAGGCTTAGATTTCCCGAGTTCCCAACTCGGGCTCAGGCCTCCCGAGTTCCCAACTCGGACTCAGATCTTCCGAGTTCCCAACTCGGGCTCAGGCCTTCCGAGTTCCCAACTCGGGCTCAGGCCTCCCGATTAGATTTCCCGAAGCATCGTGTTCTTAGTGTGTGACCCAATAGGTTCTCGTGACGTTGGCAATGCGCCTAAACACTTTAGACACATAAGCAATGAGCGGCATCTAGCAATGCATCATTGCTACCCAAGTAACAAGAAAAGTCGAGATCCGACAAAACCTCCGTGACTATGATAGTGTATGACCTTGTCCTTCTATCCTTGATATCTAGATTGACCAATGAGGCATAGACCGTGTCATCCTCGATCAATCCTGTGTTTCTTGATCCCCGAGTAGACTCACTCAAACAAGTAAGCTCAATATCTCATATTGACTCATTTGAGCATGGTCATGCATTTCAGTAGTCCTACGCGATCAAGGGGCCCACAGATATCACTCCCGTCATATGGGAGGGATATATCCCATCTACATCACTCACATCCCTCAGCATAATTCATTACATACCCAGTGATCGCCTTTATAGTCCACCCTGTTACGGGTGACGTTTGACAATACCAAAGTACATAATGTTGGTGCAGTTTGCACTAACGGTCAAACTCGGGTTTTGATGTATGACAAAGTGGTTAAAGTTAGGGTTGTGTGTGTTTAACCTCTTTACCAAGTGTGCAGGGTTGAAAGACTTAGGACCAGACACCAGGCTGAAGTCCAGGATGGTTGAGTCCTGGCGGGAAGTCCAGTTGGGTCCGCGGGACCTGACAACTGGCTGAAGACCAAGTTGGTTGAGACTTGGCAGGAAGACCAAGGTGGTTGAGCCTTGGCAGGAAGTCCTGGTAGGGTCAAGAAGTCAAGTGGAGCTGCACAATGGGTAAGTAAGGTAAGTCACTGGAGGAGCGACCCAGTGAGGACGAGTCCAATCTTGGACTTTAGGCGCGGTCCAACTTAGACCCATTTAGGAGATCTAAGTTGAGTCCTGGTTAGATCCTGGTCTGGGAAACAGGATCTAATTAACTTAGAATTATATCTTATTTTAGTCCATATAAAATTGTGCTAGCCTTGTTTTGGACTAACCCTGGATGCAGGACCAAAGGACTGTGTATCTGCAGCTCAGAGAGCCTCAAAGGAGTGAGGCAGTAGCTGAGCTGGGCGCCCCGGATGTGTCGGGCGCCCCAGAGTCAACCCAAAGTCAGCAAAGAGGTAAAAGCCCCGACAGCAGCGCTATTTGGGGCGCCCCGCGTGTATCGGGCGCCCCCTGTGCCACCTCACTGCCAGCTGCCGAAGCTCGCCCTCGCGAAGCCAAGGAGATGAGGCTTTGACTGGTCAAATCGGGCGCCCCGCGCGCGTCGGGCGCCCCAGTCAAGATGATCCCGAAGAAGCAGAGATCAGCCTTGACCAGAGGGCTCGCCGGATCAAGAGCCACGTGGGGGGCGCCCCGAGCATGTCGGGCGCCCCCTGCCCTATATAAAGAGGGCCTCGACCCTCTTCAAAGAACAACAATTCTTTCAACGCTTCAAAGTTATTCTACGCTCGCGCCTTGCTCCGGAAACGCTTCACCTCGAGCCGACGACGTCCCGCTGCCCCGAAAGAGTCGACCTACTCCGGACGTCGGTAAAAAGAAGAATTTCTTTTAATACTTTATTGCACTTAATTACTTGAAAGTGTGGGGTTGTCACACTTTCAATTCATTTGTACTCGCCTACTCTATCGGGGTTGACCGATAGAGAGTTTTAGTGGATTGCCCAACGGAAAGGTCCGAGGGACCTGGGCCTTCGAGTAGGAGTCGCCGAAGGCTCCGAACGAAGTAAAAATCGTTAGTGTTTGTGTGTTCGTTTTTCGTCTCTTTCATTTCCGCTGTGCACGCTTTTTAAAGCACTCTGATTTAATCTTTTAAAAAGTCACGTGATTCACCCCCCCTCTCACGTGCATCGATCCTACAAGTGGTATCAGAGCCTGGTACGCTCTGTATCGGTGCAACCACCATAAGAGCCGGGGGAAATCCATTTTTTTTCGATTTTTTGGTTTTTCGCTACACAAGATCTAAATTAGGTATCGTTGCCTACATTTGGATTATCTTTCGTTCGTTTGATTTTACTTGAATCTGGTGCAACACCGTTCAAGTTGCTTTTAGTTAGTTTATCATTTCCCGCACTACTAATCCAAGACCCAGTCTTGGGATATTTTTTCTACTTGTATTTCGTGTGCACAGAAGTTAAATGGCCCAAGGTGAAGGCTATAGCACTGCTCGCCCTCCCCTCTTTAATGGGGAAGACTTCCCTACTGGAAGAGAAGGATGGAGGTTTATCTGAAGACCGACATGGATCAGTGGTTTGCAGTTCAAACAGGCTACACACCGCCAATGGATGAGGGAAATAATGCTCCACTAAGGCCCGACAGATGGAACCCAGAGATGAAGAAAAAGGCTCAGACCGAGTTCAAAGCCCAGAACACCCTCCAGTGCGGACTTACCAAAGAGGAGCTAAACAGAATTGGACCAACCGACTCAGCAAAGGAGCTATGGGACAAATTAATTGAACTACATGAAGGCACCTCTGATGCCAAGGTAACAAAAAAGGGATTTACTTTTGAATAAATTATTTAACATCAAAATGCAGGAAGGAGAATCTGCAAGCCAACTCCACGCCCGGATCAAGGACA
>JAGFNQ010005369.1:241360-267285 GCA_024364735.1 Boesenbergia rotunda | reverse complement strand
TTTTGATTTTAGATAGGATCAAACTCTCAATTTGAATTCATTTAATTAATTTAAATTTCTATATTTTAAAATTTTTAATTAATTACTAAACATGACGTTGCAAATAT
Source organism: Boesenbergia rotunda (assembly GCA_024364735.1). Lineage (NCBI taxonomy): Eukaryota > Viridiplantae > Streptophyta > Magnoliopsida > Zingiberales > Zingiberaceae > Boesenbergia > Boesenbergia rotunda. The sequence continues at coordinate 267,178 of JAGFNQ010005369.1, read as the reverse complement.
ATTTATTTATTTTGTGAGAATAAAAATAATTCATTCTATAAAATTCATCATATTATCTCACCGTCATTTATAAAAAAATAAATTAAAAAAATAATTAAGTCATAAATATTTTTATTAATTTGGTCAGAAATCAATCTTTATTTCATTTTATAATTTCATCATGATAATCAATTCAATAAGTCCTGACAATAACAAAAAAGAAACATGATTCATACCAATATGATCGATCGCTTTCTTCCTCCATTTGCCCCTGCTTGCTTATTTATTTATTTTTTAAATTTTTTTTTATAAAGTGGAGTCCGTACTGCGATGGCCGCACGTCCACATCTCGCCACCGGCCAATGCCATTTTTATCGCCCGATGATCATCGGAACGTCGATCGTTCACTCTCCCACATTTTTTTTAAATTTTAATTATTAATTTATATGAAGGCGCTTTTTATGCACGATTGAGTATCCGTCTATATAAAGGCAATATTTTAATTAATTTTTTTAAAAAATTAAGATAAATGTATTTTTACTTTTATAAATTTAATTTTTTACTACTGACAAATTCTCAAGATGATGGTCCGATCTCGTAAAACATTTTTATAAAACATCAAACATAAATTATGAAAGTATCATAGTAAATCGTCAAAAGCTACGTTGTCCTTATCAGACAGTCCAATATCGAATCAATATTTCACTTGTGAAAGTAGTATCGCAAGTTGTTTTTTTTTTTTGGCTCATGGAGTACTCTTGACCCATGACCGTCCAATCCAAAATTTTATGCTAAATTTTACACCAACATATATCTCAATAAAGGATCGAACTCAATTTATTTTCATTATGTCTTACCCGTTTTGTCAGGCCAATGAGGGCAAAAAATGTACTTTTATTTATTAGAACAAAAGATAATTTCATCCACTCCAAATAACATATATGATTGGTCCCAAGATAAAATAAAAATAAATAAATTATGAGAATATTTTTCTCTAGTGTAATAATCTGTTTTCATGAGAATGTCAGACACCCAATTAAATATTCTATATCTATTAAAAATTAATGTCTAAGTCCTATTAAAATAAATACTTTGACGTATATATTCTACATATACACACACTAAGTCAATTCGTGTGACAAACAAAAATAGATGCACCTTTATTTATTTATTATTTATTTATATTATTATTAGGTAGTTAAATTTAGTTGTAATAGGTGTTCTTATTTAATTAAAGTAGACATTTTGTTTAATTATAATAAATATTTTTGTTTAGTGAAAAATTATCTTTTTATTTATTTTATTATAAAACCAAACAAACTTTTAATATTTTTATATAATTATATTAAAAATTTTAAAAATTTAATTTAAAATTCATAAAAATACCCTTTATATAATACACAAAATTTAATAGGACGTTTTTTCTCTCTAAATCATAAAGCGTTCGACTTTAATTTTTTATTAAAATTATAACTGCTATTATTCAATTATATATAATTATTCAATTACCCTCTAATATTATTTATAATTATTCTGATTATTATCTTACATTTATGAAGCAATAGGATATATTAAAATAATTACGAAATTATAATTGCTATACATATTATGACAATTACAATTTTATACTTCCTACCACACGAATGTTAGATGAGCATATTAAATTCTCATTATAACTATTACAATTTCGTACCTATTATATTTTAAATAATAGATAAAAAGTACTATAATGTGAATATTTTTTAATAAGTTAAATATACATTTTAGTAGTTACAAAATCATAACTACTATAACATATCCAATCAATTTAAGATTTAGATAAAAGTAGGGATGAATATTTAGTTAAAATCAAATCGAACCGAATAAATTTATTTTTTCAACTGGGCCGATGAAATTTTCTAATAAAACTCGAATAAATTGAATCGATAAAATAACAATTAATTCGATCGAAAACTAAATTACTTAATTTTTTTTACCAATGATGAATTTTATCAAAATTGGAATTTAATTTTTTTTAAATTTTCAATTTGATTTTGTATATTTTAATTTACTCGATTGAATCGAATAAAAAAAATAAAATTCGAAAACAGACTGAGTTAATTAAAAAATTGATATTAAAAAAATTTATGAAAAGAATCAAATTAAAATTTTAAATTCAATAGATTTATTATGTTTAATTAAAATTTTACCCTTAGATAGAAAATAAGAAGGCTGCCATGATTTAGATAAAAAGTAATGTCAAATTGATTCTTGCCTGCACTAAATTAAAATTACGTTTAGTTAGGGATAATATAATTTAATTTATAATGTAATTGAACTTTTAATATAATTTAGATTATATATGATTGTCCTTATCATCAAAATTATAATATTTTAATTAATTTTTTAATATAAATTATATTATATTATAATTTTAAAATTACATCAAATAAAATAATTAACTTTGTAATATAATTTTAATTATATTATATGGTTAATTATTCTTTATCAAACTCACCCGTAACTCGAAGGTCCATCGTGTAAATTCATGTTGCCATTCCAACCGCATAGTGTTCCCGTGCGCACTAGATAAGCTCTGACCCCGTTCAGCGTTACGTACCCGCGACCGTCGCCGGCCATTTATGCCGCCACCGCATCGTGCCATCTCATCTTCTGCTTCCAAACACCCGTCTGTACTAGTGATCCAGTACATAATAGAGACGTAGCCTTAATTCCACGTGGCTGCAATTTAATAGAGAAGTAGCAAACGGTGTTGTTTGTTCGAAACAGAGAATCCTCAAGCGACCCTACTCTCTCCTGACTCCCCACTGTAGTGGGGAGTCAACAACGCCGAAGGTGGAAAAGAGGAAGGTAAGTACCCGCACAGCGGGCGAAGTCACCTCGCGGCGTCGCCTTCCCTGTGCTCTGCTTGCTTTGGCCAGGACAAATCTCTACCTCGTTGCTGAATCCGTGGAGCTCCCATTTTGAGATCAGCAAGAAGGTTTTATCGGTCAGGACTCAGAGGAGAAATCGCTTTTTGATAGGCGGGGCAAGGGAATCTCTTTGCAGATCGGTGAGGACTCTTCTCGTTGAGATGTTTAGGGAAGGAGAAGAAAGAGGTTGAGCCGATCTCATTACTGTTTTAGGAATTGCGATGGGGAATTGCTGGTGTGCTCTGGCAAAGGGTGAGAATCCCGACCAGATCTTACCTTTGGGCTTCAATTAGTAGTGTAGGATGCAAATGTTTGAGATTTTCTTTTTCTTTCCTTATTTTGTGGATTTCAAGCTTCTAAAGATTGTTTGTCGTACTTTCTAGGTTAGTTTGTAGTGGAGCTGATGACTTTTGGGGCGTTTCTTTCTTTGTTATTAAGTATAGAGAACGATTACGAGTTCTAATGGCTGCAATAGTCTAAAGTTAGCTCCATCTTTTGCTACAAAATTTCTCGTTGTCTTTTCCAATATTGTTTAAGATGTGCCATTTTTGGATCCATTGCATCTTCTGGCAAACTCTTTTTCCAGACATTATAATGACCAACCTTTGTTGTTTTCTTACATCTTCTCCTCTTGATTTCATTTTGCAGGAGATGATCTAACTTTATGCCTGTGTCTGAACTATAACAAAAGTAACAGAGATATAAATAAGTTAAGTGGTTCTAGCAGCAAGGTCTCTGCAGCGTCTGGGTCTCTTACTCCCCGTACTGAGGGTGAAATCTTGCTGTCAGCAAATGTAAAGAGCTTTACCTTCAGTGAATTGAGAACAGCCACCAGGAACTTTAGACCGGATAGTGTGGTTGGGGAGGGAGGCTTTGGTTCAGTGTTTAAGGGGTGGATCGATGAGCAGACGCTGACACCAACGAGACCTGGCAGTGGTGTGGTTATTGCAGTGAAGAAGCTCAACCAGGAAGGCTTTCAAGGTCACAGAGAATGGTTGGTGAGTGTCATTTTTGGGTGCATATGTTCCTTCTACCTGATTTACTCAGTGCCTCATTATGTATGCCTCTTATAATTTATAAACAACACATGTGAGATTGTTAGAAATCCTGCTGTGTGTTCTGCAAAAGATCATGCATTATTTATCTGATTAAGTCCTGCAAATCTTGTAGGCAGAGGTGAACTTCCTCGGCCAGTTGTCTCATCCTCATCTTGTGAAGCTGATTGGATATTGCCTAGAGGATGAACAACGACTTCTTGTCTATGAGTTTATGCCTCGAGGAAGCTTAGAGAACCACCTCTTCAGGAGTAAGTATCCCTATTTGATCAGTATGCTGTCCATATGTAGATGTAATACAGTGTTATTCTATAAAGATTGCAGTACCCTTCTTCTCATTGATAGATCTCCATGTTATGGAGGAACATTCTTCTCATCATCTCCAATTGATACAGGGGGTTCTTATGTGCAACCACTCTCTTGGAAACTGCGTATGAAGATTGCCCTTGGAGCAGCCAAAGGGCTTGCATTTTTGCATAGTGACATGGCAAAAGTGATATATCGTGATTTTAAAGCTTCTAATGTGCTTCTAGATTCAGTAAGTGTCTTTCTATCTTTTTTCCTCTATATTTCAAATCTGACGTGATCTCTAGCTCATTATTTTAATTATGGATTTCAGAATTACAATGCAAAACTTTCTGATTTTGGATTGGCAAAAGATGGTCCAACAGGTGACAAAAGTCATGTATCTACAAGGGTCATGGGAACTTATGGATATGCAGCTCCTGAATATCTTGCAACAGGTAATCTTCTTGCACAAGATGGATACCACTCTTCTTGTTTGAGGAAGTTTAAGTAGTAATATGGTTAATAAATAATGAACCAGTTATTGCTTGTGTCACTTAGTTATGGCTTGCCTGACGTTCAAACATTTTTTAGTTATTTACTCATTTTCCATTCACACAGTGGTGTCTTCTATCAACTTTCAAGCTTAGATGGATCCAATTTTGTTCAGACCTTATTGAATTCTCATGTGGAACATGTTCAATTTGCGAAGTTGCTGTATTTTCCATGTTGATTTTGCTAGTCTCATATGTCAACATCATGTAGATTCTAAATGTACACATATTAGAAATGGCCTAGCTTTATTCTATTTTCTTAATATGTTTTTTTGTTTGTTTTTACAAATTGATCAGATAAAGCTTATGCATGTAATATATGATTGATGTTTGAGCATGAAAAGGTACTGATGGGAGTTTCATTTTATTTCCATTATGAAAGGCCATTTGACTTCCAAAAACGATGTGTATAGCTTTGGAGTTGTTCTTCTAGAACTGTTGTCTGGACGACGTGCTGTGGACAAGAACCGTCCAACAGGAGAGCAAAATTTGGTGGAGTGGGCAAAGCCTTACCTTATAAGCAAGAGAAGGATATTTCGTGTCTTGGACACACGCTTGGGAGGGCAGTACTCTCTTGCAGGAGCACAAAAGGCTGCTACCCTTTCCCTCCAGTGCTTATCCATGGAAGCCAGGCGCAGGCCAACCATGGACCAAGTGGTAACTGCCTTGGAGCAGCTTCAGGATGCTAAAGAAATCGCGAGAAACCCTCACAGTGAACACAAGTTGAGTCTTATAAAGCATCCGTAATAAGAAGATTCACCCAAATTGCCTTGTAGAAGTTCAAATGAAATTTCCCGAGGAAAGATTGCACAGCCCATGACTGCAGCTTCCCCTTATTATACCAAGTGAATAAAACCTCAAAATGTCATCTCATATCTTGTGAGTAAATTTATGTCACCTGACTGTGTACAGCTCTCTCGCTTGTTCGTCATCTTCTTGATGGTAAGTCTATAGCACTCGCCCCTCGGTTGACTAGGCGAAGCTATTGGTTTCACCATTTGATTTTGCAAGTGTATTGGGCCTTTGGTTGTGTGTTAATGGATGGATCCTTTTGTGCTTCAGTCACTTTTGCTCTACCAATGGAGTGCTTACCTAACTATGAGACTAAATATGAAGATTATGGAATCACTGGTCATTCAATCTAAGCTTTTCCTTTTTATTACACTAGAAAAATGACCTATATTACTATGAAAGAAACGCATTCTTTGATTTTACAATTTATGACATGGACACACTAGCTACCACAATAGAAGCCTATAATATTAATATCAGGCTATGCTTTTAGTTTGTGAACATGTGGAGATCGCGGTTTGTATGAAAATCCACTAATAATTTTTTTTAATGAAAAAGAGATTCATCTTTACAAAATATTATAACCAGTAACACGTTTATCGTTCCTTTATAGAATAAGACATAAAGATGAAAAGAATAACACAAGTATACCAACAATGAAGAAATCTCGAAGATGAGCACGATTGTCGGAGCAATAATTTCATTGTAGCGTCAGCGTTTTGGTGCTAGGTGAGAGTAGGAGCACTTCAGAATGGGTGAAGAAGCCTTGGTCCGAAGCTTTCTTTTATAGACCCGGATCAGTCTCCTGATCTGCCTGATGGATATATCCATCCACCTTCTCTATATACATATCACCATGGAAATCAAATCCAAATTCGGTTGATCGGTCCACCGATTTGCAGTATCAGTCTACCGATTTAGCCTTGGTCTAGTCCCCTTCAGACATGTCAACTCATCAATGATGATCCTTTTCCATGTCAAAGTTTTGTAGTCCTTATTTTTCATCAGTCTTTCTGCCACATATGCTGGTCAAAGTTTATTCATTCTCCACATCAGTTGGATCGTCCTTATTCCGTGTCACACCAGTAATTTGAGACTCATTTAGTCCACGTCGAATGCCACATCAATACACAAGATGACTTAACTGACACATTAACATTTGATTGATCGAACCAACCTTTCGTTGTATTGATCAAGCTGATTAGTCTATCGATCTTGCAAAACCGAATTAGTATAGTAATATATGAAATTTAAAGCATATTGAATTTTGACAGTTACCTAATTGTCCAATCTCGATTTTGAAATTGAAGTGAACTCTTTTGTCGGACCGTCGCCTAAAGCTGACCACGTAAAGAGAATTGTCGCTTAAAGCTGAACCCCTTGATCGTTTTTGAAATTTGAGTGAATTTTGACATTAGCATTTTATAAAAAACCACTCTACTATAGGAGCTTATCTTAGTTGAAAACAAAAATACAATTTAAACTAACAAGTTTACACAAATTGAACTCGTCATTGCTTGTTGTTGATCGCTCTCTTGTTGGTCCGGAAATACACTAGTATTTCACTTAAAAACCTCTAAGAATCACTATTCCAAATAATCTTGAAACCCTCTATTATAAGTTGTTGCTTGGGTTGATTTCTGCTTGTCAATCGACATATCTTACCCATCAATCGATTGATCCAATGTAGATCCGCATGTTACTATGATATGTTGATAAATTGATTTGCATGAACGAACAATTATATTCTATAAAATTGTTTAAACACTTAAAGTGACTCCTTGTCGATCTTTGTTTTTCATGTTGGTGCTGGAAGCACAAGCTAATTAAATTTATGTATTGATATGGGTAAAGTTTCAAAGTTAAGGTTAATTGTAATCTAATGAGTTTAACTAAGTTTGAAGAAATGTCCTAGTTGAGGCTAGGCAAAGAAGTCTTGGTCGAGTTGATTGGGCAAGAAGCCTTGGTCAAGTAGATTGGGCAAGAAGTCCTGGGCAAGAAGTCCTAGTCAAGTGGATTGGGCAAAGAAGTCTTAGTTGAGTGGACTGGACAGAAGTCTTGGCAGAACGAGTACGTCTGGAAAAGGTCCTAGGGGTCAAGGATGTTGATGCAGTCTGCCCGATTGTTGTTTTGGTGTTGACACCGATTTAAGTTTGGTTGAGTGAATTCAGATTAAGTCTTGGTCGGAGACTGGGCACGAAACCCTAGTGAGTGAAGCTAGGTTGGATAAACCCCGGCGAGTGAAGCCGAGTCCTGGCGAGTGAAGCCAGATGACTGAAATCCCGGTGAGTGAAGCCGAATCCTGGTGAGTGAAGCCAGGTGACGAAAATCCCGGTAAGTGAAGCCGGGTCCTGGTGAGTGGTGACGAAAATCCCGGTGAGTGAAGCCGGGTCTTGGTGAGTGAAGCCAGGTGAATGAAATCCCGGTAAGTGAAGCCGGGTCCTGGTGAGTGAAGCCAAGTTGAATGAAATTCCGGTGAGTGAAGCCAGGTGACCGAAACCCTGGTGAGTGAAGCCAGGTCCTAGTGAGTGAAGCTAAGTTGACTGAAATCCCGGTGAGTGAAGCCGGGTGACCGAAACCCTGGTGAGTGAAGCCAGGTCCCGGTGAGTGAAGCCGGGTGACCGAAACCCTGGTGAGTGAAGCCAGGTCCTAGCGAGTGAAGCTAGGTTGAATGAAGTCCTGGTGAGTGAAGCTGGGCACGGAGTCTTGGTTCGGGGGACTGAGCACGAGTCAGAGAAGGCTAGGGAGCCCGTTCTCTTGACTTAGGGTTGAATTGGTTGAGGTTGGATTGGTCTGGAGACCGATCAGGGAGTTGGCACGAACTCCCTGTTGTGGATCGGTCTGGTGACCGATCCAGAGAAGTCTGATCGGTCTGGTGACCGATTAGGGAGAGAACAGAAAGGTTTCTGTTTTGCTTCTGATCGTTCTGGTGAACGATCAAAGAGTGATCAGAAGGTTGAGGAAACCCTTGATCGGTCTTCGTGACCGATCAAAGTATCGCGACACTGCTCATCCCGACCGATCAGGAAGGCTCCTGATTGGTAAGGGAGTGACCTGATCGGTCACCAGACCGATCAGGGCACAACCTGATCGGTCAGGTGACCGATTAGAGGCTTTGGCCTGCGAGAGCTGGAATTCCTCCAGCAAAGTGTTGGATCGGTCAGTGTGACCGATCACAAGAAGCCGCGATTCCCAGTTTCTCACTGTGGACCGATCAGGCTGGAGCTTGATCGTTCAGGGCTTACCCTGATCGGTCTAGTGACCGATCAGGGTCATCTCTGATCGGTCTATGGACCGTCAGTAGCTGTAACTTTAATTTGAAATCACTGTCAGACTTCTGATCGCGTCTGCGTTTTCTCTGCTACCTGCTGCTGATATTGTGTGATTGTTTGATATGCATTTGCTAAGCCTCTGATCAGTGTGCAAGTTAGACAGGGAGGATTCAAACAATGGAGGAGAGTCAAATGGAGACTTTCCATTGAGCAGGTTTGTATGCATTCTCTTCTCAGGTTTCAACGACTTCTGAGGCGCGGCTGGCGATTGACGGAGGCTCAGCTGAAGAGGTCTTCAGTGGACTGAGTGCTTAGGGAGGTCAGTGGGTTCAGGCTGTGCTCAGGGGATGCTGACGAAGCTTGGCGACGAGGAGAGGAAGATTAAGAAGAAACTGGGAAGTAGAGGAGCGGAAGAACTAACAGAAAAACGAGTGAAGTTTTTGGCTGTGGGGTTGAGCTCTCTGTGTGTAGTTTTTGCTTGAGCATTCCTGTGAGACTTGTGTGAGGATTCCTTCTATTGTCTCGTGAGCTTAACTTGTATCATTTGGAGACTTTGTATGGAGAGGTTTCTCCACCGAGAAGGAGACATTTACTATCCGGGGTTCACCGGGGCTTGATCTGCCGACGATCAAGGGATCGCCCACCTCACGGGCACACCAAAGAGTAGGGGCAAGTTATCCCTGAACCTTGTAAATCATCTTTGTTAGCGTCTTGGGTTTGTCTTTAGTTTCTGCATTTTAGTTTTTGCTTTTATACTTGTGTTGTTTCCGCTGCTGCTAATCTCTTAAGTGTAGAAAATCTAAAAGAGCAAGAGTTTGGTGTCTGGCTACATTCACCCCCCCTCTATAGCCATCCAAGTTCCAACAAAGGACACTATGTGGAAAGCCCTGGGGTGGGTTTGAGGACATTAGGCAGAAGTCTAGACTGGTTGAGGTTGACGTCTAATAGGAAGTCCCATAGGTCAAGATCGAATGTTGAGTAAAAGTTTAAATATGTCCAGAGGACTAGATGCTTAGCAACAGGTAAACTATCCTGAGAAGAGTAGGTGAGGACATGTTCCTTGCTGCGGGAACAGTGGACGTCAGTTTGATATAGATTTCACTTGAAATTTAAAAGTTAGGACTAGACAGTCCAAAGATTGTCAAATCAATCTATCTCATATTATTGTGTTTTCTATATTAACTCTATGATGTAGAAGTCAAAAGTCTGGAAGAGCTAATCAAAGCGCCTGGAAGGGATCTAGACAACCTAAGCTAATACAGGTGCTTGGAAGGGATCCAGGCACCCTGATCACCTCGACTTATGACAAGATGAGGTGGCAATATCTGATTGGTCGGTGTACGTCAGCATCCAGGCGCCTGAGATAAGATCCAATCGCTTGGGACGGGATAGACTCGACTAGGATAAAGCTTCTCTTAGAACTCGCCACGTCAGCAATTGAGGCGCCTGGAAGGGATCCAGGTGCTTGAATGAGGATAAGGTGTGACGAGATCGGATCATATCATATTAGGTTAGGATTGATTAAATCAGTCTATATAAGCAACGTCGACAGTAGCTTTGAATCATCACTTTGATTCGGTTTTACGAAGACGAAAAGAAAAGATTTTAAACGAACGAGATTCATCTCTCTCTCATCTACTACGATCCAATAGAATTTTCTCCACCATGAGGAGAATGATGCGGACTAAAGAGCAAATCTAGAAAGCAATCTTAATGATGCAAATAGAAAAACAAATCGAGAAAATAATTTTAATTGTTTTTATTATTTTTGTCAAGTTTGGTATTTAGGATTTTTTGAGAATTTTATCTTATTGTATTTTTTATATTTTGAGTTCATTTAGAAACTTTAGAATTATGAGTTTTTTTTTGTTTTGGTAAGATTTTTTTTTACTAGTTAAGAATTGAAGTCTATATATTGAGATTTTTTTCTTTGGTCTTTAATGTTTAGAGTCTATATCAGAGTATGTTTAGTTAATATTTAAATAACCTTTGATTAATAATTATTCAGTCATGTCATTCTTCTTTTTGTTGGTGCAAGTTGCATCAATGATGGTCTCCTTTAAGTGTTTTAATGTTTGACAATACACTTAAGTCAGTGATACAATGAACAAACAAAGGGGAGCAAAGGAGAAGTAAACTAAGCTGAAGAAAAGTCCTAGTTAATCTAGGTATCGAAACCCTAAGACCTGGCGAAGGGCTGCTGGGCACCTAGCGAAGGGCTGCTAGGTATCGAAACCTTAAGACCTAGCGAAGGGCTGTTAGGCATAGAAGACCTAGCGAAGGGCTGCTAGGCACTTAGCGAAGGGCTGCTAGGCATAGAAGACCTAGCGAAGGGCTGCTAGGAATAGAAGACCTAGCGAAGGACTGCTAGGCCCCCGGCGAAGGACTGCTAGGGAATGAAGACCTGGCGAAGGATTGCTAGGCACCTGGCGAAGGACTGCTAGGTAATGAAGTCTTGGTCCAAGGGACTGAGCAACTTAGCTGAGCGATGACTAAGGACAGGAGTAGAGACGGGTCAGGGTTTGGGAGTCTCGAGGTCCGGAGGTATCGGAAGCTAAGCAAAAGTCCACCCGAAGGACTGGGTGGCAACCGTCTCCTGAAAGGAGTAGGTGAAGGGCAAGTTCTCGGGGGTGAGAACTTGTGCCGGTTCGACCTAGGGTTTCGTGGAAATCCAAAGTCCGAACCAAGTCCTTAAGGTTAATATTGTATGTATATTTGCTTTGTGTTTGTGTATCTTGCAGGTACCAAGAACCGGAAACAAAGCAGGTGAAAAAACAAAGGCTGGAAACCCTGAAGCAGGGCGCCCCCATCATTGGGGGTGCCCCCATGCATCCAGGGCACCCCCAACAGTGGGGCTGCCCCCAGACAAAGCTATAAATTGGGTTTTGGTGAAGCAGGCAGAACAAGTGTCAAGCGGGGCGTCCGGGTTCAAACCTGTACTTGCTGTTTTGAGCCCGAAACACAGATAAACCTCCATGAGGGCGCCCGGGAGGTCCGGGGCGCCCTGGTCAAAAGTCTTATCAGCTGCGGCGAGGTCGGCGCAGGGATAAGAGTTGACCGGGTTTATCGGGGCGCCCCGACGTCCAGGGCGCCCCCAGGAGTGCTATATAAGGGGCTTCGACCCCTCTGCTTCAACAACAACTTCCAAGAGCGATTCCAAGCATTCTGACCGACGACAACGCGCTAGAAACGAGGCTCTACGACCGGGAGGCTCCAGGAGGAAGTGCGTGGCACTTCGGAGGTCCAGATCGGCCGAGCTTCAGACTTTGTCTTGTTGGTTTGCTTTTATTTAATTCCGCACTTAATTTTATTTATCTTTTGATTGTAAACTTACACTGTAAGTCGGGTTTCTCCGCCTCCGGAAAGTCCGGAAAGGAGACCAATAGTGGACGGGCGTTCCCGTGCATAGGCCTTGGATGTACTGACCCTGGGGGGTCGGGAACCAAGTAAAAATCCCGCTGTGACCCTGTGTCTGGTCATTTTCGTTCTGCTTTACTTTTCCGCTGCACTAACGCTCTGCGTCCAGAACGACAATCGAAAGTCTTACGAAGTTTCCGAAATATTTGAACGGTCGATATTCACCCCCCCTCTATCGACGGCACCGGTCCTACAATTGGTATCAGAGCCGAGCCGCTCTTCACCGGACTAACCGTCGACGGAGCAATGACGCCAGGAGTTGAGGGGGAGCCCAGGGGTGAATCAGGTACTTTTAATTTTAAAATGTCCATTTTTAAATTCCATGTTATATGCTTCACATGCAGGGAGAGAGGGCACTACAAAAATCAGTGCCCTACTCGTAAGACTCGGTCTACACCACCGGCGGCAAAGGAGATACCAGCGCCAGGAGTCCGGAAAAACAAGGATCACGTACAATGCTTCAAGTGCGGAAAATCCGGACACTACAAGAACAAATGTCCGGCGAAGGTACACAAAATTTATGTTCCAAAGATGTTACAAATTCCTGCACTGCCTTGTGATAATTTAGTTAACTTTTCTGATAAATTAGATTTACTGCATAGTAAAATTAATTTTTTGCATGTCAAATTAGAAAATATAGATATGACTGAAATATCCGAAATTAACTATTTAATCCAGAACATAAATTCAATGATTTCTAAAATTAATTCAAATAATTTTAATTCTGATAAAATTAATTCTGATAATTTTTCTGATAATTTTTCTGATAATATTAATTATGATAAAATTAATTCTGATAAAATTAATTCTGATAATTTTTCTGATAATTACAATTCTGATAATTTTAATTCAGATAAATTTAATCCTAAGGATAAATTTGAATTCAAAAATCTTAAGGATAATCCTAAATTTGAAAATATTTTAGATAATTATGAATCCAAATTTGAAAATTTGTTATATAACTCTAAATTCGAATTTAAAAATTCTAAAGATAATCCAGAAATTAATTCTAAAAATCTTAAGGATAATCTAGAGATTAATTTTGAACTTCTTGAAAATATTGAAGTTAATTCTAAAGATATTATCTCTGAAGATAATTTTGAAGATGAAATTCTCCTGGATAATAATTTAACTATAGATAATCTTGAAAGTTATTACAAAATCTTAACTAGTGGCCCAGACCTCCTATTTTGAGGATAAGGAGGATATGAACTATCTAAAATCAAGACCATAATTAATAAAAATTACAATGGTTCAAATAAATATGAATTGTTAGAAAATTTGAAAAGATAGATAAAAATGAAGCAGAAATTTTCAAAATAATGAAAATGATGAACTTAAATCCACAATTATTAATTAATTCAAATTAACTCAATTCAAATAAGTTCAATTAATTCAACTAATCCAAATAAACTCAAATTAAATAAAACTAAAATTAAATCCTAATTTAATTCAAATTAAATCCTAATTAAATTCTAATTTAATTAAATTAAATCCTAATTAAATTCAAATTTAATTCAAATTAAATTCAACTTTAATTCAAAATAAATCCTAATTTAATTCAAATTAAATCCTAATTAAATTCAAAATAAATTAAATTCAAATTAAATTAAATTCAAATTAAATTAAATTAAAATTAAAATTAAAATTAAAATTAAATTCAAATTAGATTAAAATCAAATTAAAATAAATTCAAATTAAATTAAATTCAAATTAAATTAAATTTAAATTTAAATTAAAATTCAAATTAAATTAAATTCAAATTAAATTAAATTCAAATTCAAATTCAAATTAAATTAAATTCAAATTAAAATTCAAATTAAATTAAATTCAAATTAGATTAAATTCAAATTAAAATAAATTCAAATTAAATTAAATTCAAATTAGATTAAATTCAAATTAAAATAAATTCAAATTAAATTAAATTCAAATTAGATTAAATTAAAATTAAATTAAATTCAAATTAAATTAAATTCAAATTAAATTAAATTCAAATTAAATTCAATTCAAATTAAATAAATTCAAATTAAAATAAATTCAAATTAAATTAAATTCAAATTAAATTAAATTCAAATTAAATTAAATTCAAATTAAATTAAATTCAAATTAAATTAAATTCAAATTAAAATAAATTCAAATTAAAATAATTCAAATTAAATTAAATTCAAATTAAATAAAATTAAATCTTAATTAAATTCGAATTAAATCTTAATTAAATCAATTTAATTCAAATAAACTTAATTAATTCACACTTAAATTAATTCAAATCAATTCAATCTTAATTAATTCAAATCAATCAATTTCAAATTAATTTAAACTTCAATTACTTCTTAATTAACTTGAATCCAACTAACTCTTAAATAAATTAAACTTGAACTAAACTAAAACCTTACCCAAAACTATAACAATTAAAATTAATAACATTAAATATGTCAAAGTGGGTTGATATATTCACGGGTTCACACGACATGTATCAAATCCGGAATTTGATACATCATTAGAAACTTAAATAAAATGATTGGACTTGTTTGACTCATGCATAATTGCCATGCCATGCATTTGCTACTTCTTTTAAATATATGACATATCATTCATATTTAAATTTTATGCATATATTAGAACGGCTATAGGAGAAAGAATAATTGAAACTTGATCAACCTGGTATTGGGTGGCGGTGAGATGATAGTACGTTAGGGAAGCCAATTCTAATAAGATCAAGTATACTTGGTCTCTTTAGACTGGTGAAACTAGCCAAAGCTACCGATCCAAGACCCAAACTAGTTAGACCAGAATTTTTCAACAAGTAATTTTGAAAATGAAATTTCATTAAAAGACTTTGTCAAGGAAAGGGTTGATGATCCAATAAGGTTACGACCAAAGAAGGCCTAGTGCCTCGCCAAGACCTGGAAGCCGATTTTTGAAATTCAAATTCAAGTTACTTCTTGTCAAATTCAAATCTAACACAAGCTTCAATTAAATCTTAGAGTTAATAATAAATTAAGAAAAATAATTCAAGCATCTCACAATACACCTATAAGGCAACTATGCTTGTTGTATTGATACATCTAAAATGGGTGAGATGTTAAGGACTAATGAATTGAAAAATATTTTTCAAAATTATTTTCCAAAATTGTTAGAATATTTTCCTAAAAATATATTTTCAAAATAGTGCTTCAACAGAATAATGTTTTTATGGAATTCATGCTTGTTTGATTGCCAATACAGTATATGCTTTCAAAAATTATATTCTTTTCAAAAATTGTTTGACTCACACAATTAGACACAAGCCTCTTAGGACAACACTAAAGTTCCTTAAGGCACTTAGATAGAGTCAAACGGTATCGGGTACAGGGGGAGTGCTTTTAATTTTTTTTGAAATGGTTTTCAAAAACTGGACTTTAAACATTACTATTATTTGAAAAATACTTTTCGAAAATTGTGCTTTAAATCATTATTACTTGTTTTTTGAAAAAAGGGGTTTATGTTGTAAAAATTATATGTTCAAAAATTTATCTGTCTCTTTGACTTTGATAAACTCTAAAGACACAGAGGAAAGGTTCACTTCATGATCTTCATGAACTCCTAGGATGTGTCAAATTTAGGGGGAGTCTGAGTCAAAGGAAGAATCTCAGAAAGTTTTTTTGATCATTCATTTTTGAAGACTATTAGACTATTCTTTTGATCTAGATCAAACCTTAAGACTCAGAGGAAGAGTACTTGTGGTCAACAAGCGTCCCAGGACTGAGTCATGTTTAGGGGGAGGTCAAATTAAAAGAATTATTTAATAACATGTCTTCTTGAACGGTATTTTCAAATTTTGCTAAAAACATAAGTATTCTTTCAAAATACTATCATTTTTTTAAAAAAAATACCAGTATGTTCAAAAATTCATTTGGTTTTGATCAATTTCACAAAAAAAAAATGTTTAATCTTGAGTTTGGAAAATCTTCCAGGACACTTAGGAAAATGTCCTTGTGGTCAACAAGGTTTCCTATGATTGTGTCAGACTAGAAGATAAACCAAATAAAGTATTATGACTTCAAAAATTTATACATTTTTCAAAATGTACTTCAAAATGTATTATTCTATTTTTCAGAAGTTATGTGACTTATGAAATTATTTTTATATTTACTTGAGTTTGAAAAATTTCCAGGACACTTAGGAAAATATCCTTGTAGTCAACAAGGTTTCTCAGGATGGTGTCAGACTGGAAGACTAACCTAGTCAAGTAAAATATTATGTTTCAAAAATTACTTAGATTTTTCAAAAGTTCATCTTTTTCAAAAATAGTTAGTACTTGCAAAATATGCATAATATTCATATTTTCCAAAATAGCATTCTTTCTAAAGTTATGCATTTTTCAAAGGTACTTATATACTTCAAAAAATTACATAATCTTTCAAAAGTACTTGCATTTTTTTTTAAGATTATCATAATTTTCAAAGTACTTGTACTTTTTAAAGCGCATAGCATTTTTCAAAATTATGCATTGTTTCAACAAAAATGCAATATATCATTCAAAATACAATGCTTTCAAAATTTGCACTAAGTATTTTCAAATAGAACCAAAGATCTTCATCGTTGGTGCAAGTATTTTCTTTTGTTTTTTTTTGATGTATGACAAAGGGGGAGAGGTGTGCTTAAGTTAGAAGTTGAAAATTTTTTCCCCAAAGATCAAAAATGTAGTTTCAAAACTTATATCATTTTTTGTTTTTTTCAAGGATAGTAAGTTAGCCCCTTTAAACCAATCTAACTTAAGTTATTGTCAAACATCAAAAAGGGGGAGATTGTTGGTGCAAGTTGCATCAATGATGGTCTCCTTTAAGTGTTTTAATGTTTGACAATACACTTAAGTCAGTGATACAATGAACAAATAAAGGGGAGCAAAGGAGAAGTAAACTAAGCTGAAGAAAAGTCCTAGTTAATCTACGTATCGAAACCCTAAGACCTGGCGAAGGGCTGCTGGGCACCTAGCGAAGGGCTGCTAGGTATCGAAACCTTAAGACCTAGCTAAGGGCTGCTAGGCACTTAGCGAAGGGCTGCTAGGAATAGAAGACCTAGCGAAGGACTGCTAGGCCCCCGGCGAAGGACTGCTAGGGAATGAAGACCTGGCGAAGGATTGCTAGGCACCTGGCGAAGGACTGCTAGGTAATGAAGTCTTGGTCCAAGGGACTGAGCAACTTAGCTGAGCGATGACTAAGGACAGGAGTAGAGACGGGTCAGGGTTTGGGCGTCTCGAGGTCCGGAGGTATCGGAAGCTAAGCAAAAGTCCACCCGAAGGACTGGGTGGCAACCGTCTCCTGAAAGGAGTAGGTGAAGGGCAAGTTCTCGGGGGTGAGAACTTGTGCCGGTTCGACATAGGGTTTCATGGAAATCCGAAGTCCGAACCAAGTCCTTAAGGCTAATATTGTATGTATATTTGCTTTGTGTTTGTGTATCTTGCAGGTACCAAGAATCGGAAACAAAGCAGGTGAAAAAACAAAGGCTGGAAGCCCTGAAGCAGGGCGCCCCCATGCATCCAGGGCGCCCCCAACAGTGGGGGCGCCCCCAGACAAAGCTATAAACTGGGTTTTGGTGAAGCAAGCAGAACAGGTGTCAAGCGGGGCGCCTGGAGCGTCCGGGGCGCCCGGGTTCAAACCTGTACTTGCTGTTTTGAGCCCGAAACACAGATAAGCCTCCATGAGGGCGCCCGGGAGGTCCGGGGTGCCCTGGTCAAAAGTCTTATCAGCTGCGGCGAGGTCGGCGCAGGGATAAGAGTTGACCGGGTTTATCGGGGCACCCCCGACGTCCAGGGCGCCCCCAGGAGTGCTATATAAGGGGCTTCGACCCCTCTGCTTCAACAACAACTTCCAAGAGCGATTCCAAGCATTCTGACCGACGACAACGCGCTAGAGACAAGGCTCTACGACCGGGAGGCTCCAGGAGGAAGTGCGCGACACTTCGGAGGTCCAGATCGGTCGAGCTTCAGACTTTGTCTTGTTGGTTCGCTTTTATTTAATTCCGCACTTAATTTTATTTATCTTTTGATTGTAAACTTGCACTGTAAGTTGGGTTTCTCCGCCTCCGGATAGTCTAGAAAGGAGACCAATAGTGGACGGGCGTTCCCGTGCATAGGCCTTGGATGTACTGACCCTGGGGGGTCGGGAACCAAGTAAAAATCCCGCTGTGTCCCTGTGTCTGGTTATTTTCGTTCTGCTTTACTTTTTCGTTGCACTAACGCTCTGAGTCCAGAATGACAATCGAAAGTCTTACGAAGTTTCCGAAATATTTGAACGGTCGATATTCACCCCCCCTCTATCGACGGCACCGGTCCTACACTTTTCTCCCAAACTTTGTTTAGTTTTTGGATGTTTATTTCTTAGTATTCGTGCTCAAATCAATAAATTTAGAAGATCACTGGTATTCATGTGTGAATCAATGGATTCGATAGTTATCTGAGTTGCTTCAAGAATTCGTGCGTGAATTAACGGATTCAATATTTATCCGCTGCATCAGTTGCATCATGTAGTTTAGTTTTATAATGTGAATGTGTTGATTGATACTTTATATGCAAATAGAGAAAAATGCTAAAATGAGGAGATGCTGTTGAAATTTTAAAGCAATTTAGTGATGAAACTTTAAATTTTCGTCTTGATGAAAATTTAAATTTCTATTTAGGATTTTATCCACGAATATTAACATCCGTTGCTAATTAGTGATGAATTTAATATCCGTTGCTAATTATAGCGGTGAAATTAAAATTCCATTGTTAGAGTTATGACAGAATAGTAACATTCTGTCTATGAATTTAGTGATAGAATTTAATTCCGTCACAAATTAGTGATGAAATTTAACCTTTCGTCGTTAATTTTAGCTATGGAATTTAATCTTTCGTCACTAATTTTAGTGACATAAGGTTAATTTTAGCAAGAAAGGTTAATATTTGTCGTTAGTTTTAGAGACGGAATTAATATTCCATCTGACGGGGCTGAGTACCCTGTGGCTGACACGTGGATTGAAGAAGCTGTGTGACAAAATATACCAAGTTGGAACGATTTTCTTTCCGTGACGCCCGAGACCTTCCTGGGAAGGGGAATCCCTAGACCAGCTCAAGTCGACATAGTCCTGAAGATTGCTCCAAAAGGACACATACCCGAGATCACCTCGGGAGGCAGGTCTCCGAGATCACCTCGGGAGGGCGAACACCCGAGACCCCCGGGTCAAACGACCTCGAGGTCGCCTCGGGGTAGCTTAGCCCAAGGAATACTCAACCTCAAGTAGCAGTCTGTTTTCTTCGGATCGATGGATCATCATCATCCATTATTACAGAATAATCATGACCCGTGATATGCGGCCATCAAAGCCTTAACCCTCGCAATGACCCAGATTTAATGGCCGCAAAGACCGTTACCGGGATGATCCAGTAACCGATAATCGAGGGGGCGTGGCGAAGATCGTGGAGACTCGTGGACGACCGCCCGCAGGTATAAAAGGTACTCTAACCCCTTTAGTAAAAGGGTTACGCATTCTGTACTATACGCATATCTTCTTGCCTTCTCTTCATCTCCTTGATAGAGGCACTGACTTGAGTGTCGGAGTGGGCTCCGCCGGACAACCTCCGGCGTGTTTCTCTAACGCTCGTGTTAATCTCGCAAGGTGTGAGTTCCTCCTCTAGCGTTAGCGTCTGCGTGGGCTGAACCCTGGTGACTGGCCGTCGACGTCGATTCCTTCCGGAACAAGTTTGGCGCCGTCTATGCGAAACCAGTAAAACACCAGAAGGAGCACCGATGGCAGAGCCAACGGGACAATCCCTTGTCCTAACGAAAGAGGAACTTGATCGCCTGGTGGCCACTGCCATCAAGGAGACGCTCCAACAGTAACAAGTGGAGCCAGCCGCTTCATAGCGAGGGGCTTAGGAGCAAGAAGAGATCCCCGTGATCCCCGAAGGTCCTTCTGAAGAGGTCCTACCGGAGTACTACGAAGCCTTGCAAATGGATCTCGCTGACCCGTGAGAAAAGTGAAGGACCTAATGAAGAACGGAGGGAAGTCGAGAGCGAGGAGGCCCATATTCACCCTCAACAAGGGGGGGGGGGATGGAGTTACGAGGATCGTCACCGACCTTGCATCAGAACTAAGAAGTTGTCTCATAGACTACCTGCGGAGCCATAAAGACATCTTCGCCTGGCCCGTCGAAGAAATCAAAGGGGTTCCTGATGGTAGCCCAATAACGAGTGTCACGAATGAGCCTCAAATTTAGATATTTATAAGTTGAAAACCCTTAGCTCACAAAACTAAATGTAGTATAGGGGCCTCAAGTCGTATTTTTCCAAGGACTAGTTGTGAATGTTTAACTCAAGCTTGAATGTGTCGTTTATGTTGTTTTGGGTTTTCAAATTGAAATAGGGGTTTATTTTGCAATAAGGAATGAAAATACAGTTTGAAATGAAATAGACTTAGCTAAATCAGAATTAAACTAGGAAATTGCAACACTAAACTTAACCTATTTGAAAACTAAGTAATTCAATGCAAAACTATAGGATTGCAATTCAAAATCTAATACCAAATGCAGAAAAACATAAAATCTATAGCTAAGTTGCATAAATGAGATTGAATTCACGAATTAAAGATTGAATGTAGGAAATAGGGTTGAATTTTAGCTAAAAACTGCCTGATCGGTCAACAGACCGATCAGATGCTTGCCTGATCGGTCGAGCAGTCCGATCAGTGGCTTATCTGATCGGTCGAACAGACCGATCAGTTTCTGAAAGTGAACTGATACAACTGAAATAGAAACTACAGAAATGAAATCAGAAACTTAATCTAAACTACAGATCGAATCCTTCACCAGATCTTTTTCTTGCCGTCACACAAGAATCGAGCTAAAAACCCTCTAGCTCGAGGATCAAACAAAAACCAACTCCCGTGATCGATTTGCTCAGCTTGGTTGCGCAATCTGAAACCTCCTCCGATCTCTTCCTCCTTGATGATTTGGATTGCGATGGTAGCTCAGGAACCCTCAGAACACTTCAGAGAACCCCTCTGAATGCTCCGATTGATGAAGAATGGTGATCAAGCAGAGATCGATCGGACGAAGCAAGCTCTCGGCGAAACCCTCACCTGAGCTTCCAGAGATGAAATTGAATTGCAAACTTTTCGGGAAATTGATCTCGATGATCTGAAATCTGGAGATGAACTTGAATCTGAAGTGGCCACGCGCGATCGGAGAAGAAACGATGAAGAACAGACGAAGAACAGAAAGAACTGGAAGAAAACGCGACACGCGACGACCTCAGATCTCAGGAGGAGTTCTGTTTTAACAGTTAGAAATGAACGACTATGATCATCCTTGCTGCATCCAACGGTCGGATCTACTCGGATTGAGTCCAAACCTTCCAGATCTCCATCAAGGGTCAGGATCTGCTCCTCCTTAGCTTAGATCAATCAGATCTGCAACGGATGGCTCAGATCTCCCTGCCTCTTGAACGGATGGTCTAGACTCCTCTTGAGTTTGATCCAATGGTCAGATGACTTCTGATTTGGTCCAAAGCTTCAGATCTTGATCTATGGACTTGATTAACTCTATCTTGAGCTGGGATTGATCAGAAACTGAAAGATGGCTCAGATCTTCCTATGTCTTGATTAGACGATCTACATTAATCCAGAGCTTGATCATCTTGATCCGAATCCAATTCTGACTCAAACTCGATCCAATCTGATCTAGGTCCATGATCATTCAAAGCCTACAAAATTAGATTTAAATTTTAATGCCAAAATATCTCAATTATGAAAAGATTTGCATCCAAAGCTAAAATAATAATAATTCATGGAACCTAGTGTAAATACAAGATTAAGCATATAAAAAGAGATCAAAACATGGATTTGAGAGCCTAATTTGATTAGCAAATTGGTAATTATCAGTTCCCCAGGCGTTAGCCATGCATCACCTGCATGTTACCCCTGGAGCCCGACCAGTGAAGCAGAGACAAAGACATTTTGCACCGAAATAGGATAAGGTCATCCGAGACGAAGTCCATAAGCTGCTAAAGGCTGGGCACATCAGAGAAGTTCAATTCCCGGCCTGGTTAGCTAATGTAGTCCTCGTCCCTAAGCCAGGAGGAAAATGACGGGTTTGTATCAATTTTCGCGATTTGAATAAAGCTTGCCCCAAGGATTGCTACCCCTTGCCTCGAATAGACCGTCTAGTGGACTCTACGACCGGTTGTGAGTTCATCTCAATGTTGGATGCCTATCAAGGCTACCACCAAGTTCTGCTTGCCCCCGAAGACCAGGAGAAAGTTAGCTTTGTGACAACCGACGACACATATTGCTATAAGGTCATGCCTTTCAGACTGCGCAACACTGGGGCAACTTACCAGCGGATGATGGACAAAGTCTTCAGGCATCAGATCGGGAGAAAATTGAGGTGTATGTGGACGATATCCTGGTCAAGATTAACAAGGGAAGCGACATGATAGCCGACTTAGAAGAAACATTCGCCACCCTAAGGGCCAATAGGCTGAAGTTGAACCCCACTAAGTGCTTGTTCGGGGTGAAGAGCGGTCGGTTCTTGGGTTACATGGTGACAGAGAGGGGGATCGAGGCTAATTCAGAAAAAGTAAAAGCTATTCTGGATATGCCGTCCCCTCGCAACTTCAAGGAGGTATAGCGGCTGGAAGAATCATGGCTCTATCCAGATTCATCTCCAAATCTGCAGATAAGACCCTATCATTCTTCAAAATTCTGAGAAAAATAGCCAAGTTCAAGTGGAATGAACAGTGAGGGAAAGCATTCGCGGATCTGAAGACCTACCTCACTGCGCATCCATCTGTTGATGCAGTTTGACCCTGATTGTTGTTTTAGTGTTGACACCGATTTAAGTTTTGAGTTAAGTTTGGTTGAGCGAATTTGGGTTAAGTCCTGGTCGGGGACTGGGCATGAAACCCTGGTGAGTGAAGCCAGGTCCTAGGTTGTGCAGCTAGGTTGGTTAAAATCCTAGTGAGTGAAGCCGGGTCCTGGTGAGTGAAGCCAGGTGTTGGAAATCCCGGTGAGTGAAGCCGGGTCATGGTGAGTGAAGCCAGGTGATGGAAATCCCGGTGAGTGAAGCCGGGTCCTGGTGAGTGAAGCCAGGTGATGGAAATCCCGGTGAGTGAAGCTGGGTTATGGTGAGTGAAGCCAGGTGATAGAAATCCCGGTGAGTGAAGTCGGGTCCTGGTGAGTGAAGCCAGGTGATGGAAATCCCGGTGAGTGAAGCCGGGTCCTGGTGAGTGAAGCCAGGTGATGGAAATCCCAGTGAGTGAAGCCGGGTCCTGGTGAGTGAAGCCAGGTGATTGAAATCCTAGTGAGTGAAGCTAGGTTGAAATCCCGGTGAGTGAAGCCGGGTCCCGGTGAGTGAAGCCGGGTGACCGAAACCCTGGTGAGTGAAGCTAGGTCCAAGCTTGGAGGACTAGGTTGAAGTCCCAGTGAGTGAAGATGGGCATGGCAAGAGTCAGAGAAGGGCTGGAGGCTTGTTCTCGTGACTTAGAGTGCATTTGGGCTTACCTGGATCGGTCTGGTGACCGATCAGGGAAGTTGGCACGGTGCTCCTTTGTGGATCGGTCTGGTGACCAATCCAGCGATGACTGATCGGTCTGGTGACCGATCAGGGAGTATGTGTTTCACTCACTGCACAGGTCCTGATCGGTCTGGTGACCGATCAGGGAGCACACAGTGAGTTGAGTTCCCCCGCTGATCAGCTCCTGAACGGTTCGGTGACCGATCCAAGACCTAGGATCTGATGTCCATGATTAAAGTTTTCTCACTGTGGTGACCAATCAGGATGGAGCCTGATCGGTCAGGAAACAACCTGATTGGTCTGGTGACCGATCAGGCTGGAGCCTGATTGGTCTGGGGACCGATCTGGAGTGTGTAGCAGAATGCTGGATTGGTCTGGGGACCAATCAAGAGTGTGCAGAAGACTGATGGATCGGTCTGGTGACCGATCAGGGTCCTTCCTGATCAGTCTGGTGACCGATCAGGAGCAGAAGTTTAATTCAAATACGCTGTCAGAAGTGTCTGATCGCGTCTGTTTTCTCTGCCGATTCTTTGATACATTGCCGATTCTTTTTGATATGCATTGCTAAGCCTCTGTTGGAGTGTGCAGGTGATAGCAGGTGATTCAAACACTCAAGGAGGGTCAATGGGAGGCTTTCCTTGGAGTAGATTTGTTTGTTTCTCCTTCTCAGGTTTCAACGACAACTGGAGCAGCTGGCGACTGACGGAGACTCAGCTGGAGAGGAGGTCTTCAGTGGACTGAGTGCTCAGGGAGGTCAGTGGGTTCAGGCTGACTCAGTGGATGCTGATGAATCTTGCGATGGTGAGAGGGAGCTTAAGTGACGAAGCTGGAAGCAGAGGAGCGGAGGCGAACAAGACAGAAACTTGGGAAGTTTGGCTGGGCTGTGTTCGTGCTCTCTGTTGCTTTGTGCTTGAGCATTCTTATTGCATTCCTGTGAGATCTTTGTGAGTGTTTCTTCTTGTGTGATCTCTTGTACTCAAGCTCAACCATTTGTGAGATCTGTGGAGAGGTTTCTCCACCGAGAAGGAGGCTCTATCTTATCCGGTGTTCACTGGGGCTTGATCTGCCGATGATCAAGGGATCGCCCACCTTAAGGGCACGCCAAGGAGTAGGGGAAAGTTATCCCCGAACCTTGTATATCGAGGAGTTAGCGTCGGTTTGCTTTCCTTTTGCTTTGGTTTGTTGTTTTTAGTTTTCTGTTTCTGCATTTGCTTCCGCTGCCTAACTCTGAAGTGAAGAAAGATTTTAAAAGCTTCAAGCTTAAGTGTCTGGCTATATTCACCCTCCCTCTCTAGCCATCTGAGTTCCAACAAGTGGTATCAGAGCTTGGGGCTCTGTATAAACAGCTTTACATCCGAGAGTTATCAACAAGATGGCTGGAAGAGAAGGAATGAACACAAACCGACCTCCACTCTTCGACGGCACAGATTTTCAATATTGGAAATCGAAGATGGAGTTTTATTTGAAGACAAACATGAGCATATGGTTCTCGGTCAAAGAAGGTTTCATCCCTCCAAGAGATGTTGAAGGAAAAGATCTCGATTTCTCAAGTTGGTCGGCTGAGCAAATAAGAAAGAGTGAAGCAAATGCCAAAGCTGTGGTCACATTGCAATGCGGGATGACCAAGGAGGAGTTGATCAAGGTGAGTCCCTTTACAAGTGCTAAAGATCTTTGGAGCAAGCTCATTGAGCTTCATGAGGGCACCCGAGACTCAAGGATAGCCAAGAGGGACTTGTTCCTCAACCAAATCCAAAATCTCTCCATGAAGGAGAGTGAAACGGTAAATGAACTTCATGGTAGATTCAAAGAGGTGTTGAATGCTCTCCACTCCATTGATGAAAAGGTCGAGAACCGCGATCTTGTGAGGTATGTTCTAAAAGCCTTTCCAAGGAACGCCTTGTGGTCATCCATGGTGGATGCCTACAAGGTATCCAAGGATCTTTCAATTATTAAGTTAGAAGATCTATTTTGTGAAATGGAGTTACATGAGATCTCTAACAAAAGTCCAAAAGAGAAAGGTAT